>RJWM01006160.1:0-85853 GCA_004363535.1 Dasyprocta punctata | reverse complement strand
TTTTTTTTTTTTTTTTTTTTTTTGGCCGCACCAGGGACTGAACTCACAACCTGGCAGGCGCTTAAGGCACTGAGCCAAACTCCCGGCCCTGGTTTTTTGAGGCAGGGTCGCACTATGTAGCTCAGGCCGGCCTTGCACTCGCGTTGTAGCCCAAGCCGGCCTCGAACTCACAACGCTCCGCCTACCTCAGCCTCCCGAGTGCTGGGATTAAAGGCGTGCGCCACCACGCCCGGCTCAAGAACAGATTTTAAAGTCCGTATAAATATTTTCTTTGACAACTGTCCCTTTCTTTCACAAGGTGTTGGGGATCAAACCTAGGGCCCCTGAGCTGCACCCCAGTATACAATGACAATGCATGTTTCAACAACAAAATTGTTAGATATGCAAAAAACAGGAGCGGGTAGCAATCACTGGAAACTGTTGGATTTGACAGACTAAAAAGCAGGTATTGCGAACAAGTTCAAAAGAACTAAAGGAAAATATGGTGATAATGAGTGGACACTCTGATCACAGAAAAAGAAAAGAAGAACTAAACAGAAATTACAAGAGCTGAAAAGTATGAAAACTTAACTGAGTTTTATTAGACCGGCTCAACACCAAATTGCCAATGGTAGAAGAAAGAAAGCAATGAATTTAAAGACACATGAACAGAAATCATCTAATACAAAGAATAAATTAAAAGTAAGAATAAAGGAAACCTTAATAAAGCCTCAGAAAATTACCCACGGGACACAACAAGTAAATCTAACACACATATAAGTGAGTCCTAGAAAAGAGAGTTAGAGAGTCATAACAGATCTGAAAAAAAATAAATGTGACTGAAAATTTCCCACATATAGTCAAAAACATTAACTTACAGCTTCAATACACTTAACAAGCTCAACAACAGTAAGCACAAACATAAAGAAAACCAGGCCTGAATATATCATAGTCACATTTCTGGGAGCCAAAGACTTTAAAAAGAGAATCTTGAAAGCAGAAAAGAATAGTACTTTACATACAGGGTAACGAGCCTATATGAGCTGATTCCAAAACAATGGATGTCAGAGTACATTAGAGTGACACATTCGAAATGCTGGGGGGAGAAAAGGCAAAATCAAGATGTTTTCACATAAATACGAAGAATCTACCATCCTAAAAGAATGCCTTCAAACTTCTGGGAAAAAACACCATACACCAAGTCAGACATACAGAAAAGAATAAAGTACAGTAGAAATGCTAAGTTTGTGAGAAGTAAAACAAATTGTGTATGATAATATAACCCAGAGATTAGAGGGAAGCGGAACATCTGAAACAAGACTGGCACAGGTAACGAAAACTGCTGAAGCTCAATGATGATACACAGGGATCTATTACATAAAAGCACAAAAACTACAAATAATGCAGATGTTCAATTACTTTTCATAACAAAAAGAAGGGGAGAGTAGAGACTGAATCCTACTTTCTGCCCTAGTAGCCTGTCTGCCCCACCCAAAGACAGCAAACTTCCATAGGTAAACAAGCCACTCGCCTACTACCAACCTGTTCATCCTCCCCGCACACGGAGGCGCCAGCCCACCCGGTCACCTCAGTACCACGAATCTTATCAGCAGAACTAACTTGCACGGCTCGATGGCGCTTCTACCCATCGGTACTGCTTGGATATAGCACTAGGAGAGCTGCTTCGTTTCTTTTCATAGAAACAAATGAGTTTCTGATTTATTTTTGAGGTGAGAATTTGAGTGGACTTGTAAGTTAAAAAGAAAATTATCTGTCATATTAAAGAGTACAATTAACATTAAAAAACATGCTCAGATATCAGACATATTTTTATATTTTATTTTTAACAAATAAGTGTAAAATGTAGTAAACCCACCATAGGACAAGCTACTAAAATCAAGATTCACTGTAGAAAAAAATAATCTTTTCAAGGTAAAGAAATAAGTTTATTCAGATGCCCAAAAAATGAACTTTTACAGGGTATATTACAGGGTAGTTTCTAAAATGCATAGTCCTGACTTACAGAAAAAGGCCCAAACCACCCTTCTCTGAAAGCCAGAATACAGTCCTTCACACTTCCAGAACACAGGCACTCTCTGTGCCTGGCACAGACAGTTTTCAGCAGTTTCTAAGCCTTACCTAATTCCATTCCATCACCAAGTTCACCGCCAGAAAGAGACAGGGCTCTTTTTTAGGCAAGTAACACAGCAGTGGCCTACATGTATGTTTTTTACTTCTACAAAGTCCTTAGTGTAACTCCTCATGCCCACAAAACGGTAAACTAAATTCCTCTTTTTCTTTTACCTCTTTCAGAACCTCTGGCACTGTCCAACACTCAATTACCCTACAGATACCCACTTAAGCTAAAATCAAAGGAAACATCACCCTATAAAAACACTTAACACTCAGTGGAGGGGGAAGTATCTGAGAAGAAAAGAAGTGGTTAGACTAATCTCTACATTTCTACTTCACACAATATTCATACCTCACTAATACTTTTCAATGTTAAAATAAATATGAAATCTAGATCAACTGCCCACCTAAACGTGGATATTCCAATATAGTCTAGGTTAAGTCAAACAATTACTTTCCAAGGCCAATGTGAACTATTTTGGCATTTTCCTTTGATTAGAAAAACCTTGATGCTACACACACACAAAAAAAAAAAATCAAAGCAAAGAAACTTTATTTTCTTTAATGTTTAGGTTGAAATCTTATATAGTTGTAGGACTTTTCTGCTTGCTAAAAGGCAGGGACAGCAGTGCTGTTACTTATAGTCAAACACGGGCTTTTGATAATAAAGTGATGGTTAAAACAGGCTTTGACATGGAGCTTCTTACCAATAATCATTGCAGTGAATAGGTCTCTATATAAGAAATTAAACAGGAAAGGTTCATACCAGGCCTCAACTCCCACAACCGCAGTCACTATGTAGACAAAAGAAATAGTCTGAAAGGAAAACACAGACAAAAGCACACAGAGGCATTAACAGCTGAAGAGACCAGGGAGGCAATAGAGCTTTACACAACATTAAGTGTCATCAAAAAGTTTTAGTAAACGCAAGAAATACTCTTCAAATTTAGTCTGTGGCAAGCCTTGCCCTTTTTTGGTCAACAATGCCATAAAGTAACTAACTTCTATTGACTTCTATTGGCTATCACCTGGAGCATTTAACAGGTGTTCCATATATTGGTTAGGGCAGAAGATGATCCAATTTGTCCACCCAACAACCTCCTTCAACAAGCACACTCCAGCCAAGAGCTTAGGTACAAATGGGCAAAACGTAACACCAAAGCTGGGATCCAGTGGCAGGCAGGGTTAACAGCAAGTCTACTGAAGTTAAGAGAAAGCTTTCTATACACTGAAATTTGGCAATGAAGACCAAACTCAACAATGTAGTTACATAATTTTTTAAAACAAAAACTCACAGTTCAAAACAATGAATCTTTTAATAACATTAAGAAATTGCTAGATTTTGGTGTAATAATGATGTTGTGATTATATTTGGGGGGTTTTCTTTTGTTTTGTTTTGTTTTTTGAGACAGGGTCTTGCTATGTAGTGCAGGCTGGGCTTGAACCTGCTTATGTCGCCCAGGTTAGCCTCAAACTCACAGCAATCCTCCTGCATCAGCCTCCCAAGTGTTGGGACTACAGGCATGTATCACCACGCCCAGTGTGATTATGTTTTTAAGAGAAGCCCTTGTCACTTAGAGAGATGTAGCAGAATACTTATCGTATTTCCTTTAAAATAACTAGAAAGGGTGAGAGAGGGTGGATATGAAACCAGTCTGGCTGCATGCTGCTAACTGCCTAAGATAAGTAAGGGATATACTAGGGTTCATCAGAGAACTTTTCTATTTTTATATGTCTGAAACTTTCCAGGAACAAGTAAAAAAATTTTTTTAATTTTTTTTTTTTTGAAAAGCTCATGTCAGTTGTAACCAAATTGGCAAAAGGGCAATAAAGAAGGAATGATAAAAACTTTCCAAAAATAACATGGCAGTGTGGAAAATTTAACACAGAACACATACTTACCACCTGGCTAAGGTCATATCCCCATGGCAGGAAAAGAATTCCTGTGTTATACTTTTCCCAGTGGGACAGGATGAAAGAAAACAAAACTACCCATAGCAGGAGATAAAGAACAAAAACACTGACACCAGTTGGACCTCGTCCAAAGATGGAATACACAGTTACAACAAAGTAAACACATGACCAGCTATCCAGGCCATGGTCAAAAAGCTCCCCTAATGGGGTGCTAGAATTGGTCCTCCGGGCTTGCTTTCCATCCACGCCATCTGCAATAAAAACACATCATGAGAAAGGGTCAATATCTGTACCAGCATGGTGGAAAAAACCAATCAGTACATCACAGAACTGTTAAGTGTAGTAAGCAGCCAATACTATAAAAATCGTATCTTTAATTCCCACAACTCAAAAATTTCAGAAATGAAATGTACAGTTCTTTAAAGTATAATCTAAAAATCAAAATATTATAGCACATTGAATGATGTCATTTTTAGATCTAAGAAATATCTAGCTGGACTCTGAATTCTTTCAGTTCTTTCAAACAACCCAACAAGATTATTCTACCAATCACAAATTCTTAAACATTTAATAACTTTTCACTCCAATTGATCTAACCACTCTTTGCTTTAGGGCCCATAAGTACTTCAGTCACAACGACTATTTCATCCTGTGTGAAATGAGTCACTTTTTTACAAATCTACTGCTTCCATTATTTTCAAGTGCTTTCAAAAAATGTATATAGTAGGTGCTCAGCAAATATAAAAAATAAATTTATTTAACATGTATAATACACTATTATTGGTGTTGCACAAATACAAGAATCTTGGAATAAACTGTTTGTCCCCTCAGTGTTTATAATTAAGAAAGGGACAAAGATAATAAATAAAGGTATGGTTGTGTCATGAGTCATAAAAAAACTTCACGTAAGGCAAAGAGGGTTCATTCAGGCTAAGATAACCTAGGATGGCTTTTAAGACAAGAGGAAATCTGAGAGAGGCCATAAAGAATGAGTAGGATTTCAGTAGGTAAGAGATAAAGAAGTATGCTATTTCAAGAGGAGGGAGGGCCATCAGCAATAAACACTGAGATGGAAAAGTATAATACGTTCAAAAAACACAAGGAGTATAGTTTGACTAGAAGCCAGATGAAGGCAACAATACAGAAAAGCTAGAGAAGAGGTCTGAGCCAATTTAAAGTGTTAGGAAGCTAAAAAGCTACTAAAAGCTGCGCAAATAGGGGGCTGATAAGAGTAAAAGCCATGCTTTAAAAAAAATGCACATGACATCACTGTGAATGACAGGCTAGAAAGAGAGACAAGAGCAGGCCAAAATGGAGATGGAGTGCAGTGGGAATGAAAAGCCGGGGACAGGTAAAATGTTAAGAAAATAAAAATGAGAGAATGTTGCAAAAGAGACGCAAAGCCTGAAGAGAAGACAGTCTCTGAAGGTTCTAGACTACATAAGTAAGACAGCAGTAGTGTTCACAGAAAGAAGTCAGCAGAAGCAGCAAGAGAGATGAGGGGAAAGACTATCACTTCAGGTAGTGGGACTGAAGACTTGGTAAGTTCCTCACATGGTAATGTCAAACACCTCAATCCAAGAGTACTTACTAGCAACACAGAAGATAAATGAGGGCGAGATAGAAACATGGGACTCATGAGCAGTAAGAATGGTAAGTATCAGGATACTTACCACCAGAATGAGGAAAAGAGAAAGCCATGGAAAAAACACAGTAGAATACCTTAATTTAGGGGACAAAACAGAAGAGCCTGCTACAGAAAGACTTACAACAAAACCTAGTTAAAAAGGAAGAAAAGAGGTTGAGTGTGCAGCTCAGTGGTAGAGAACCTAGCACGCAGGAGGCCCTGGGTTCCATCCCCAGTGTGGGTGCGAGGGGACACCTGTAGTAACTGTGTTCACCCTGCTCACCGTGGTCTTATCCTCGTGCCTGCGTCAGTCTATAGTAAAGACAGCTTTTATAAATACTGTTGAAGGGATACATGAAAGGATAAATCCAAAACACCAGCTCAAACCCTGCAAATCTCTGTTATATAGGGTTGGGAAATTTTCTGCCCTTACGTAGCTGAAATATCCCCTCAAAGTCTTTTGCATTATTCACTGGTTTAATAATTTCCTATTTTCAGTGTGGCTCCTGTATAGCCATATCATATTAAAATCATAAAATACGTATTAATTAGATTTTGTAAGTTTTCTCAATGAGTCCATTCCAGCTTCACAAGTCTGGTGTCCAGGTATATCTCAGAATTTTTTTTTCTTAGAAAGGTAATTCTGGGTATATTCTATATATATTATGAAAGACAACTCCTATGACCCTTCCAGAATTTACACCTGAGATCAAATACATTAATATTTCTGTAGAAAAATGCATGATCACACCTTGTAGAATAAAAATTATAAACTGCTTCATGTTAGTTCAACACAGGTTTTGCAACAAACAGTTTATGTTAGGTCAGGATTTTTGCCAAAAAGTTGTAGCCTCGAAACAAGAGGTAGATTGTAAGGCACATTAAAAGGCTCTTACGAAAAGCTGTCAGAAGTCACAACTCACAGGCCACCCTTCTTTTTGTTTTGTTTTGTTTTTTTCCTATTCCTTGCAGCAGTCCTTGGCAACTAAGTCCCTCAGCAGCATCTGCAATCCTGTTCGTTTTTACTATCAGATATACAAAAGCCTCTGCTTAATTATGTGACTTTTAACTGCAGCTTTCCCTAATTCTTCTCTCCATTCTCCAAACTCCTACCATGCTGGTTCTACCACATCAGCATTTAATGTACCAAGTTACACTGGTTATTTGGTTTAACGTACAAGTTATACTGGTTTTTTATTTGATGAGATCTAAGCAAGCTGAAGTCAGCATCTCCTATTTTCCCTACACTTAAAAACTACAGTTGAGTCTGCTATGTTTCAGGCACTGTCCTAGACACTAAAGACAAGCAGTGAACAAAGTGATAGCCACCCTCAAGGGTGTCCCTCACTCTTAATATGTTAGTTAGGACAGATGACTGACAAGCAGGTTATATATATATATATATATATATATATATATATATATATATATTTGGTACTCAGGACATTGCACTTGCCAGGCAGGCGCTTACGCTGCTGAGCTATGTCCCCAGCAATACATGGTTTTAGAAAAGTACAGAGAGCCAGGTGTGGTGGTGTACGCCTATAGTCCCAGCACTCAGGAGGCCGAGGCAGGAGGATCACAAGTTCGAGGCCAACCTGCACTACATACTGAGTTCAAGGCCATCCTGGAATACATAGCGAGACCCTGTTTCAAAAATAAGCAAAATAAATAAATAAATACTATGGAGAAAAAACACAGGCGAAGAGAACACCACAGGACAAGTCACACAGATGACCCCACTTAAAACCCTCTGCCAAGTATGAACCAACCGCTTCCTCGTTTTCCCACTGTGTTCTATCAGAGCATCTCCCTCGCCATTCTGCCTCAGTATTGCTTCCCTAACTTCAACAAAAACAGCTTACTTGAGGCTGGCTGAACTTTGGTGTTAAGGGCCAGATAATAAATATTTTAGGCTTTGTGGTCCACACCTTTTGTGAGTCTCTTGCAAACTATGCAACTTGGTCTTTATTGCAGGAAAGGAGACACACACAATGTGTAAAGGAATGAACATACAATAGCTATGTCCCAGCAAAACTGTATTTACAAAAATAGACAGTGGGATAGATTTAGCCTACAAACAGTAGGTTGCCAACTTCTATTTATCCTAAGTAGTGAATGACAATATTTTCCATATATTAAAAATCTTATTTACCAATTTGAAGAGGATATTAATAAACTCTAGCTAAAAAGAATGAAGCATATGAAAAAATGTAAATTTAGTGGGTGGCTGTATTTGCTGATTAACCAACCACTGACTAAAATTGGTATCTTCGAGAAGATGTTAAGGGTGTCCACTATCACCACTCCTGTTCAATATGGTCCTTGAAACACCAGTCAGAGCAATCAAGCAAGAAAAAGAAATAAAAAGGATGCGTAGAGGAAAGGAGGAACTCAAACTCTCTTCATTTGCAAATGATCCATTACATAGAAGACTTAAAAACTCCACCAAAAGACTCCTTAAAATAAACCAATTCAGCAAAATAGCGGGACACAAAATCAATACACAAAAAATCAAGTGTTCCTGTATAACAACAAAGAACCCACTGAGAAAGAAATTAGGAAAACAATACCTTTCACCATAGCGTCAAAAGAAAAATTAAATATCTAGGAACAGAGGACTCACAATCGCAGTTCAAGTTATATTTCAAGTTATATTACAAAACTACAGTGATAAAAGTAGCATGTGCAGGGACAAAAATAAACATACGAGGCAATGGAACAGAATTGAAGATACAGAAACAACCTCAGGCATATTCCACAAAGGAATCAAAAACATAGACTGGAGGAAAGAGCGTCTCTTTTGCAAATGGTGCTGGGAAAACTGGCTATCCGTATGCGGAAGAATGAATCTAGACTATCTCTCACCCTGTATGAAAATAAAATCAAGATGGATCAAAGACCTAGATATTGAAACACAATCTGCTGTAAGATAAAATAGGTAAAACTCCTAAAGACATACTATGCCTACGACAAGGAGTTTCTGAACAGAACACCAACTATACAAGAAATAACACCAAGAATGAACAAATGGAATTTTATCAAATTCAAAAGAGGAAATAACCAACAGAGTTAAGAGACAACCTACAGAATGGGAAAAACATCTTTGCCAACTATTCCTTGGACGGAGGACTAATATCTAAAATATACACAGAAATAAACAATTAGACCCCCAAAAAAGCCGCAATCAAAAAACAAGCAACTGAAATGAGTGGCTACTTCCCAAAAAAGAAGTACATGTGACCAACAAGTACATAAAAAAAATTCAGCATCTTTGACCATTAGAGAAATGTAAGCCAAACAACACTGAGAGTCTAACATTTGAGAAAATGGCCATCACCAAGCAATAACCAAAGCATGCTTTATGAGGTTTTGAGGAAAAAGGAACCCTTCTGCCTTGTCAGCAGGAATATAAACTAGTATAACCACTACACAGATTCATAAATAAACAAACAAACAAATAAATAAATAAATAAAAATTCTATTTGATTCAGCTCGTTCTGGGTTTTCTTGAAGAGTTAAAGACATTGTATTAATACATGCATACCCATGTTTATAGCAGTACAATTTATAATAGCTAAATCTTGGTAGCAGCCTACAGGTTCATCAACATATAGAGAAAATGGATAAAGAAAATGTAGTACACATACACACCAAAGTACTACTCAGCCATAAAGAAGGATAAATTTGAGTCATCTGTAGGAAAATGGATGCTACCTTGAGATCTTAATGCTAAGTCAAACATATCAGATACAGAAGGTTAAATAGTGCATGGTTACTTTTATATGAGAGATCCAAAGTATAAAGATGATGACAGGAAAATAGGAAATAAGACTATGTGAAGATTGGAAGGACACCTAAAGATGGAGGAAGACAGGAGGAACTGAAAGGGAAGAGGAAATGAAAAGGACTAAGATGTGATATGTATATACACTGATTTCCCAAGATGAACATATTTATTATGCATTGATAAAAATCTACTAGTAAAAAGGGGAAAAACTTTAAAATAGTATCAATATCTACGGCTTTCTTACCTAGTGTATAGGCCGTGAAGTTGAGGATGCCTGCAACAATCCAAACCCAGTCAGGCACATGCCTGTGACCCGGTGCTGCAAAAGAAAGCAACAAAGGTTTGAACACAGTCTTTCCATAAGAGTTCTTACCTAGCCGGGCGTGGTGGCGCACGCCTTTAATCCCAGCACTCGGGAGGCTGAGGTAGGTGGAGCGTTGTGAGTTCGAGGCCGGCTTGGGCTACAACGTGAGCGCAAGGCCGGCCTGAGCTACATAGTGCGACCCTGCCTCAAAAAACCAGGGCTGGGGAGTTTGGCTTAGCGGCTTAAGCGCCTGCCCTGGCAAGCGCAAGGATGTGAGTTCAATCCCCAGTGCCGCAAAAAAAAAAAAAAAAGAGTTCTTACCAAACCACTGTCTACCAATGAGCAGTGCTTCTTTTGTTAGAGATTCCCATACTTTACAATGTATGCTGAAAGCACCACTAAATAAATAACTAAAATTTATTAAAAATTGCCAAACCAAAGATGCAACTCAACCCCTCATTTACATCAAGTATTTATAACAAGCTTGTATTGTAATTCAAAACTAAGTGTTCCTCTTTATTTGAAAATAACATTAGCTCACAATGAAAAAAATACATTTTTAAAATTTGTAAAAATGACTGCATGTAATCTAATTCTTATTGCTTGTGATTATACTACAAACATATATTATTATGGTTTACATCTCGAATGGCCCCCAAAAGTCTCACATTTGGAGGTAGAGCCTAGTGAGGATGGTGTCACTCGGGGTGTGGCTTGGCAGGGTATATTCTCCTCCTGGTTCCTCCCTTCTGCTTTCTGACCATCACAACCCGAGAAATTTTTATCAGGCCCTTCCACTATACTGCTTTTGCCCTGGAACCCGCCTACCATGAACTGAATCCACTGAAACTCTCCAAAACCGTGGCTGTCAGGAACTTTATCTCAGCAACAGAAAAGCCACTGATATACACAGAGCCTTCATACTACACTCTCTCACTGTATGATTATAGATGGATTCCCTCAACTAGATAATTTGGCCGTCAGAATCATCTAAAATGTCTGGATATTTTTCCTTCTGGTAAAACAACTGAGGATCTAGAAATCTAGGTTCTAGGCCTGCCTCTGTAATCAATCAGTAGTGCGACCCTGAATATATCATTTAACTTCTCCTATCTTGCATTTTCCAAGCATACCGCGACGTGAGGGCTATGAGTCCTTCAGGTTCTATGATTTGGAGAAATACATATAATTTTACATATTCTTAGTTCTCTATGTCATGAGGTAATAATTTAGAGTAGTCAGAGAAGATAATACTTCTAATTACAAAAACAAATATTTTAGCATTTCCTGAGGATTAAAATACAAAATCTAAAATCTAAAACTAACAAAGCCTCACATTACCAAAATCATGCCTAGTGAAATTTAATCTTACTGATTATTCTTATAGTACTTTAGGATCTTCTCGCGCTTCTGACTGGTATTTAAAACTTCAGTGACCATTTGGCTCTATGTTCAGAAGTTCTAGCTAAAAGTTTCAGGTGACTGTTGGGAGCCGTTGAAGCTAGAAACTGAACACACGTACAGGGCTGCGGCATGGCCAACCCGAGAACAAAGAGACACCTCAAAGGACAAGATAAGTTACAGCTGAGGGCACCAGGCTCCAACCCCAATTAACTAAAGACTGTTGCTATAGGCATTTCACTCCAGTAGTGACACACAATCTGGAGATTTTCTCCTAAAATACTTCTCCTAAATTAACATAAGATAGTTCTCTTAAATTAACATAACCTGTTACTTGGAAAAGTCCTTGAACCAATCCCACCGTCTTGCTCAGTTTCCTGTGCTTTCCACTCTAACCCCGTCCTTGTTTGAAAACTAATTAAATATGGGCCACCCAGGGACATTCCTTGTCTTAGCCCCCAGTCTTGAACTCTGCTAGGGGTTTTGATCCCCTGCGCCCTAAAATCATACCACTTGTCTAAGCCTTTGCCGTACACTTGTATGGGAGATTGGGGATCTTGGCCAGGTCTCTGATAGTTAACAAAATTCAGCATATGCATAGTTTCAATATTTAGAATTTCTATAACATCAACAGTGTTAAGTGATTGAAATTCGCAAGTTTTCCTACAAAACAATGCTGCCAATAGCTGCTGACTCTTCCAGGTAGTCCACAAAGTCTGCTGAACCCATACAACAGACGAATGATAATACTAAGACTCCTGGCTTCATCATTTGTAAGTTTTGATTTTGTTATTCTTTTGAGACAGGATATCACTGTGTTGTCCAGGGCAGCCTTAAACTCACTGTGTAGCCCAGGCTGGCCTTGAACTTTTAATCCCCCTGCTTCAGCCTCCCAAATTGCTAAAACTACAGACATGAGCTGCAAGGCCTGGCTCATTAATAAGTATTCTTTTCAGAAAACAAATCTCCAATTTGAGGGCAAAAGTTACTAACTGGCCTCCACCTTTGTACTCCTTTCCACTCAATGAACTGACTGAGCAATAGTAATAAGCCCCGGCTCCCACTACCCTCCTCATCCTCCAAACACTCAGCAGACTCTTTCCTGTGGCTGGGAAAACAGCTGGGTGTGGCAGAGCAGAGGAACAGGTGTGGAAAAGAATGCTACAGGGCGTGGGGGCGAGCTGGACGAAGGCTCCCAAGTGTTTCCATCCTCTCTTCTCCAACAAGGGTCCAGGCCAACATCAAAAACATTTGGGAGGGGGATGAAAAAAGCATTAAGATGTGTTGTGTACATGTGCCAACTTGCCATGAGGAATGTGATCATAATGTACCGCAAATGTGTACTAGTGAAAATACTTAAAACATTTAGGTCTAGGAACAATTTTCAGAGGGAACTGGGAGTCATTAAAGGCAATCCAAGAAGAGAGGGAGGGATGGACCACAACCCCTTTAGAAGAAAGGGAATTTTTCTTCCATCACTAGAAAAGAGGAAGAGATATTCCTGGATGATAAGTATGTTGGGTCCTGGTTGTATTCATTTTTAGGTAGTTTTACTATTCTGAATCTCTATCTTCATGAAAATCTAATTATTCTTTATTTGCCAAAACTTCATTGCTTTTTAGACAGGATATCTAAATTCAATACGCAAAATGATATTAGATTTCTAGAGCTTAATGGAAACATATATAATACTGCAAAAACACAACACAGTTTTTATATGCAATTGTGATATCTTAAATAACATTACAACCCCCAAAACTTTTCAGAAATATAAGCACCATGATAGGATGAGAAAATAACCAATTATACTGCATTTTTCTTCACTCAGACAGTTTAAACTTTGTAGTAAGGTAATATTCTTACCTGAAGCATAAAAGTCAGGATCAAAGTATGCCATAAGTAGAAAGTTGAATACGACCAGCAAAAAGCCAGAAAAGGTTATCAAATTCGGAGCCAGCCAAGTAGGGAATGCCTATTTTTCAAAATAATTATAAAATAATTAAAAGAATCTTTGATAAACACAACATAAAAATTCAAGTCATAATAATAGCTATTAATATGAAAGATCATATGTGAGAGTCACACATATTAAAAAGTAAACCATAACCTCCAGTTGCTAGAAATAAGCATTTTGCTGGGCACAATGGTGTGCACCTATAATCTCAGCATTCTAGAGTCTGAGGCAGGAGGATTACTGCAAATTCAAGGCCAGCCTGGGCCTGAGAGAGACCCTGTCCTCCCCTAAAAAGAAGCATTTCTTATAATTCGCAAACTTTGTCACACTATGTGGCTCAGGCTAGTCTTGAGCTCACTGTGATCCTCCTGCCCAGCCTCTCAAGTACTGGGATTACAGGCATGCACCACCACACCCAGCTGCCCACAAACTTTTATAATCATAAAGTTAAATTTATTTTAGAAAATTTAAAAAGTCATTTTACAAAAATGATAGATTGCATTATATAGATTTAGATTTCAACAATGAGCTAAAACAAGATATGTGACTAAGGGAAAGAAAAATAGAAAGTGTAATATGTCAAGCCACGTACAGTGAATGCCTATAATCCCAGCTCTAGGGAGGCTGAAGCAGGAGGATCGCCAGGCAGCTGTCATGAGTTACACAGTGAGTTCAAGGCCAGACTGGACTACACCGTGAGACCCTGTCTCCAAAATCGCCCCCCAAAAAGACAGAAAGTGTAGGATATCCAAGTATCTTACTAAACTTAAAGCTGCATCCCTAAGACTGTAAAATAGGTTAAAATACTTAAAACTGAGCTAAACAAAAAGGGCATACCTATTATCTTACCTTTACTATAGTGTTCCAAAATGGATGCATGACATACAGAGAGAGTGGGTTGGTATCCACAGCACTGTACTGTTAAGAAATGAAACATTCAATTAATCCTTGCATACTAGCAAACAGGACAATATTTTTCAAAAGAAAGTAATAGTATAAAAATAACCTGCAGAGTACACTTATTTATAAGATGTCTTCATCTAAATAACAAGACTAGAGGAGCAGTATAAATAGGGCAAAGACTGTAAAGCATACTCGGGTATTACTTTGATGACAAAAGGAAAGGGTCAGCCCAGCAAGGCAGTGCACAATTGTAATCCCTGCACTCTGGGAAGTTGAGGCAAGAGGACTGCAAATTCAAGCCCATTCTGGGAAACTTAGTGAGAACCTGTGTCAAAAAAAAAAATTTTTTTTTTGGCGGTACCGGGGATCAAACTCACAACCTCGCACCTGCCAAGCAGGCACTTAAGCCACTGAGCCAAACTCCCAGCCCTATTTTTTTCGAGGCAGGGTCGCATTATGTAGCTCAGGCCAGCCTTGCTCATGCTGTAGCCCAAGCTGGCCTCAAACTCACAATGCTCCTCCTACCTCAGCCTCCTGAGTGCTAGTACTAAAGGCATGCACCACCATGCCCGGCTGTGTCAAAATTTTTTAAAAATGGAAAAAGGACTGGGGATGCAGCTCAGTGTGAAGGTAACACTAGAAGAAAAAAAAAAATCCAAAAATGCATCAGTCATAGGGGTAATCCAAAGATCAATCCCAAATCAGAGTTAATCATACAGTGGTTGTTTCATTAACATATACTCATCCAAAGTCCAACTACCACGATAATCAGTGACTCACCGTTCCCTCTCAATCAACTTTTATAATAGTGTTTCAGTTTTTAAAAATTATATTGCTTACATATTCTCAATTATGCAGGATGAGTAAAACATATACTGTCTACAGTCAAACACTGACCACACACATTCTCAATCTCCCTTAACCCTCTCACCTTACAGGAATGAGGTTTCCCCCCACTCCTTAATACCATTACTAGCATACTTATTACCTATGCCGCCTTGGGCAAGTTACGTCTTAGTTTACTCACCTGTCAAGTGAGTATGATAGCCCTTACCTCAAAGAACAGTCACATGGATTAGGTAAGCACTTACACTACCTGGCCCTTAGTAAACATAATATAGCTATTACTGTATGTGTTTTGAGCACCAAGAGACTACAGACCCATTTACAACAGGAGGAAAGCAGATTCCATAAGTCAGCAAAAGAGACAAAAGGATTGTATGGCAATGGAGCTTAAGCCGTAATTACTGAGCTATTTGATAAAAATTCAAGGGACATTTTAACAGATATACATACACATGTATATAAAACCCTAAGGGTCATGACTTCCTTATCTGTTCCTTCCTCTCTCTGTCTCTCTCCCTCCACCTGCCTCCCTCTCACCGTCTTTCTTCTGATATGAAGAAAGCATCTGCTAGGCATGGGGAAGAATATAAAATGTAAGAGAGTGTCTCACTTGTCAAGGAGTTCACAATAATTTTTTTTCAATGGAATCCTCTGAGAGGGCAAGTCACTCCCAAGATTCCACAATATTATTTAGATTAATATCACCTAATCCAACCATCTGACATTTAAATGATATTAGACTAGTCAAATGTTTGAAAAGTTTGAGTTATGTTTTATACTATATATATTTATAAAATAAGAGGCAAACATTTGATAGTTTCTGTCTTGGTTACTTTTCTCTTGTTGTTGAGACAAAATACCTGATGCCTAAAATGAAGGGAGAAAAGATTTATTTAGCTTACAGTTTTGGTAGGTTTCAGTCCATAAGGCAGGCTCTAAGGCTGGGTGGCAAGGCTAAGGTACAGCCATTCATGGCAGCCAAAACAAGAGTGAATGGGGCAAAAAAAGAGAAAAGTATGCCTCCTTCTCTCCTTTATATTGTATGCCAGTTACCCACCCCTG
Organism: Dasyprocta punctata; assembly: GCA_004363535.1. NCBI lineage: Eukaryota > Metazoa > Chordata > Mammalia > Rodentia > Dasyproctidae > Dasyprocta > Dasyprocta punctata. Next base: position 69,940 of record RJWM01006160.1, on the reverse strand, counting down.
GGCAGGTGCAGCACTCACAACACCAATCCTAGTGCTAGACAACGAGCCAATCACAAACGCTAGATTTAGTTGCCTCCGTGACTGCATGAGGCTTGGGGGGCCACCCAGACACAAACCTTAACAGTTAACATACTTTAAATCATAATTTAAAGGTCAAGTTTCTTATTGAATGTTTTATAAATAAACCTAGAGAAAAAACATTCAGTATTTCAAGATTTAAAAGTATGATGGAACAAAAAAATAAATAAATAGAAAATAATTAAAATACCACTAGCAAAGAATACAAATGTTTATTCAACAGATTCCATGCTGAAGTTCCTCCATTTCTCCAACCCCTTCGACTATAATGAGATAACCAGGATAGAAGATGCAAGGCAGGTAGGTGGTGGAAGATGAAGAGTGTGGTGTGCTTCTCCTGGCCAGGGTGAGAGGATAGAAAGCTGCAGACAGACCCAACAGGAGCCCACTTTACTTAGTCTCACTGTTCCCACTAAACTTTCAACTCTTACTAGTGAAAGTTGGAAGCAACTTTCACTCTACAGTTGACAGAACTTTCCATACGATAAACACCCTTGGGTCAGAACCTCTGCAGAATGAAGGCACCCCAAACTGACAGGATCAGCCAACTTTAAGTCCACAGAACTGAGGATCTGGAGACCATATGAACCCTGGTGGCTGCAGACAACAAGGTGGGAGACCCAGTACCGCACCACAGTCTGCAGCCGACACCACATGAAACAGTAGCAGGCCACTTCAAGTTCACCATCTACTGCCAAATACAAAAGTTACAGCAAGTTTAAGTCAGAAGAAAACAGTTTTAAGATATTACACAAACACCTAATATAGTACACAAAGGATAATGTTCTTAATTCAAATGTTTACTCAATGAGACTCATGCAACAGCTTTTCATAATTTAATTTAGATCTCAAACAAGGTCCTTAAAGGATGGTATTTTGATATGAAAAGTTCTTTAAATTTTGAAGTTTTAAATCTCTACTTCAGAAAACCAATATAAAGGTCAGATAAGAATATAAAACCAAACACAAGGAGGCCAGTTTATTTACCTGGATTTCAGTTATCTGACATTCAATACTAGCTGATGAGCTCAAATACAGCAAGGAAAGATTAATATGGGATTGTAAAACAGCAAACAATAAACCCAAACAACACGCAATGCTCTCACCTTACACACCTGAGTAATTCTTAAGGTCATGTATCACTTGGTATACCCAATGAAACTCTAAACTACCTTGTGAATCAACAGGAAGAAGAGTAACTTAAACCTTCCACAAGCATAAGGGAAAAAATCCAAAATATAAATTTCTAAAGGTATTCAACTAGATTTGTGGTATCTGGTAATGCCTATTAAATGTCCTTTTATTCTGCTTTAGAATGATATTTTGGCATACAACCAAAAACCTGAACGTGGTAATGAACACAGATAACATCTAGTGTGACTTGCTTGGCTCAGTAATCAACAAGGTCCTGGAAAAATGCTCAAAGACTTTAGCCCAAGCTTAAGAGAATCATTCCTGTGCAAAAACCTCAGGCTACAAGAGAGCTCAGAAGATGTCAACCTGAATGCTGCATTACATGTCCAATCCTCATCTAGGCAAACAGGTGCTAGTCAGTTGGCCTAGAACGCCACTGGTGACCAAAAACAAAACAAAGCTCATTTCCTCCAAAGCAACCCAATCCAATGTTAAAACAATTTTCCTATACACTGACAGGCTTCCCCAACCCTGTATCTCCTATCCTGTGTTTTTATTTTGCTTAGCAAAGTAGCAGGCAAGAGTCTAATTGTTCTTCAAAATAATAGTCCTTGAAATATTTAGAGACAACCCTCCCTGTTACACCCAAACCTTCCCTTTATCTGTTCCCATATTCCTTTTGCTGCTCCTCTTAACCAGGATTTCAATTTCCCTCACCCAGGTCTAGTTTACTGAACAAGGGGCTGGAGAGCTTTTTCTGCAAAAAGCCAAATATTTTAGGCTTTGGAGGTAGAATGGTAACAAATACACAATACTGCCACGGAAACAGGAAAGCAGCTGCAGAAAATATATAAACTTACAAATAAGCACAGCCTTGTTATAATAAAACTTTATTCATAAAAACAGGTGGCTTGGAGCTTGTAGTTTGACAATCCCTGCTACAGAAATTCGATTTGTTACTAATCTAACACAAAGGTCGATCCAGGGCAAAAGGAAGGTTTCAAGCGATTAAAAAGGGAGGGCACGGCTATAAGCCTCTCTCCTTCAACATGGTATGCTGCTCAAGATATCATTAATTTCTTGTGGCAACAAAATCACACTGCAGCTTTCCAATACAGCTATATAATCACCTAGACCCCTTGGGTCTCTCCCATAGGGACTGAGTCACAAGTAATGCCCTACTACCCAAAGTCAGCAGCAGACTTCGCCCTGCTTTGTCTTCTAATCAATATAAAGAGAAGAGGACTCTTACTATCCAATGATTTTTAATATAGGGCCTGTGCTTGCCTATTTGAACTGGGAACTTCCTATTTATAAAACATAGTTAACGACAGAAATCTGTAATGCGACTTGAATATAAACTAATGACCGTTCATTTAAACTGCGCATATTGATATCACTTCAGATGTGAGCAAGTAACATTTCTCTGGTTTTTTAAAAATCATTTCCAAACTCCTTAAGTTCAAAATCATCCATGGCAGTTTTATTTTGAGAAGTAAAAAGTATATCACTGTATGAAGTGTATTATTCATATCAACTTCCCAGATACAATGAAATAAACACTCATTATCAACCTATCTTAAGAACTCAGGAGAGGCTAGGGATGTAGCGCAGTGATACAGCTCCTGCCTGACACACAAAAGGCTCTGCATTCTAACCCCAGAACTACAAAAAAATGAAACAAACCCAAAAATCCACCTCAGGACAGAAAAAAAAAATGTCAACTCTTCATGGAAGACCAGGCACAGCCAGAGCTGGTGTGGTGCTGAAGTCAGTCCCTTCCTGATAACGCTGTGACTCAACCAGGTTTAAATATAACCCTTTTCAGGGAAAAAAGTCCCTGGTGTGGCTTGTGGTCAACATGTGTCCTACCCCGCCAGGAAGAGAGTTTTGCTCTTTCCTTTTCTGTGTGTGGGGGTGTCCTTTCTGGTACTGGGGATTGAACCCAGGGCCTCTGTACTGAGCTACTCCCCCAGCTCTTTTTTCATTTTTGTTTTAATTTTGAGGTAGGGTCTCACTAAGTTGCCAAGCTGCCTAAGCTGGGCTGGAACTTGCAATCCTTCTATCAGAGTACTTCAGCAATGACGTTCCAACCTCTGGGCAAGTTTTCCTTCACTTGAACACAAAACATAAAACAAGAGATCCCAATTACTAAAAACTGTTATTCAGCCAACAAGTATCAAGGAAGTTGAAAGAACTGCCTTTCATATATAAACGTCAGACACAATGAAATATATAAAGAAAAGGCTGACAGTATGGAGAAAAGTTCCATAACTTGATCCTTTTTCTGCTTCTGGCACAAAGTAGAAACTCAACAACCTTATCTTGTACATATGAACAGGTAAATGTATGAACTATCTGCAAGTTTACTGCATCAGCAGTGTACAGTGAGTGCATCTGTAATGAGATGAAGAATCAGTTCCTGCACCAAACAGATCTCTGTTTCCCCAGGAACCAGCCCACAGCAACTTTTACCCTCACAAGAAGAAATTGCTTTCCTATCCCATACTAACTATAATATATTACATCTATATGTATTATAATTTCAAAGAATTATTTTATATTTTCCCTCATTTGATATCATAAAAGACAACAGTCTCTCCCCCCCCCGTTTTACTTAAAGACCATAAAATTCAGAGATTAGCAAAGCTAATGCCATGTTTGACCTGAGAGAGGCCCTCTCAGCAAACCTGCCAACCTCCACAAGCAACAGAAAACCACCAAAGGGCCAATGCTTCCCTCAGCAAACAGAACAGGTGGTGGTAAAGAAACTTTAGGACAAGACATACAATCTAGTCCAATATTATCTACACACCTCCACTGGCCACCCTGGGAACTCTGACCCCAAACATTCCAGCCAGATTCCTCAGGATTTTAATCCCATCCCAGCCCTATAAAAACTTAATCTCTCCTCCAACCAACTGCTGAAATCATTCACAACCTCAGCCTGTCTGCACCCAGACAAAATAAATCCAACATTTAGCTCACATAAAGCCTGTGTATCTGGGTAGTTTCTTGTGTGCCATTTATAACAGCTAATAAACAGAAAGGCCTAAACTGTAAACCTTTCCACATCCAATAAAGATCAAGTCATCTTAGAGTACATGTCTGAAACTGATCTCTTTGGGTTTTTGTTTTTTGTGGGGTTTGTTTGTTTGTTTTTTGGGGCACTGAGGGATTGACCTCTCAGCTCACACCTGCCAGACAGGCACTTAAGCCACTGAGCCAAACTCCCAGCCCTAGACTTCTGAGGCAGGGTCTCACTATGCAGCTCAAGCTGGCATTGCGTTCATGTTGTAGCCCAAGCGGGCCTCGAACTCACAACACTTCACCTACCTCAGCCTCCCGAGTGCTGGCATTAAAGGCATGCACCACCAGACCTGGCTACATCTTAATATTCTAGAGAAAACTTTTTTTTTTTTTTTTGGTACCAGGAACCAAACTCAAGACCTTGAGTGCCACTGAGCTATATCTGCCGTCACCATTTTTTAAAAGATGGTTATGACTACATGATTTTATTTGTGAAAGCTATAGACCAGACCTGTTTTCAGGGGGAGGTGGCTGCTGGAGATGGAACCCAGGGTCATGTACACGTTAAGCCCATACTCTACCACTGAGTTATACCTCAAACCCTCTTATCGAAGAGACACTTTGAAGCTCAAAAATCAAGACTATCTGGTTGGGTGTGATGGTACACACCTATAATCCCAGCACTTGGGAGCCTGAGGCAGGAGGATCACCACAAAGGAGACCAGCCTGAGCTACAGAGTTCAAGACCAGCCTGAACTACATGGCAAAACCCTGTCTCCAAAAAAGAAAAAATTCAAGACTACCTTATGTTGAGAACTAACATGATTACACCGGTAGTAACATAACTTCTCATTCCTTTACATTCATTTCTTGGTTTCATCAGCTGCTCTTCAGACTACAATACAATTGAATATTTCTTTGATGTGGTGATTCTAAAAGAATAATGCCCCAATGGATGGAAATCAGTGGTCCCATCCAGATCTACACAATTAGATCATACAGGTGTGTGGCCAAGCAACCTTTTAACTAACTCTGCAGGCAATTCTGATGTAAGACTTGCATCTAGTGAAAATAAATGAAATTCCTTCAACTTCTGAGCTGAACAATAAGCCACCAGGAACAGCTGAGTGGCTAATACCTATCCCCCTTATGTGACTTCAAATACAAGAATGTGGCAAAGTATAATAAAATTCAGTACTAAATGCCTACTAAATGCATGGAGGTCTTGTGCTACAAACAATCTGCTGTGATTCAAATCTAAATTTAAAATGTAAAGCCAAACTATGCCTTCCCATAAGCTAGGGGCAGTCACCATGGGGAATGGGCAAGAATCAAGAAGCCAAACCCCTTCTTCCTGTGAGCCTGCCTGTGCGAACGGGCTGAGAGACAAGAGCAATACCACTAACCCCGATAAGCAATGGGCTGATTCCAAGGAAGTCAGGTCGAGATGACAGCAACTGAAGTAAAAAAAATAATTTGTATTGTTTGATTGACTTTGCAGGCCTAAAGCTGGTAGTCTGGGCATCTATTTGGAGGATAACAATATGCATGTAGCAACTGTGGGGGATTCCCTTCTGTCTTGTTTTTGAAATCCAATATTCTGTTCCGTTTTACTGTTTTGTTTTATTCCTGTATCTGGTAACCTGAGCAACTATTTTGAAGATAACAATATGCAATAGAATAACCATTGTTAAATTCCTATCATCTTGCTTTGAAAACCTATATAGCTATTGGTGTTTTGTTGCTGTTGTTTTGTTGTCATTGTTTTGCTTTTGTGTTTTTTTTCTTTTTTGGTTTGTTTGCTTCTTGATTTTTCTTTTTTTTTTTCTTTTTGCGGCACCGGGGATCGAACTCACAACCTCGCACCTGCCAGACAGGCACTTATGCCACTGAGCCAAACTCCCGGCCCTGCTTCTTGATTTTCCTGTTTTTTCTTTTTTTTCTTTAAAGTAAAAAAAAAATTAAAATGCAAAAAAGGGTGGAGCAGATTGACCCCAGGCAAAAATAAAAATTTCTCTTTCAATACTTATCAACACAAGCCTTCAAGAAATACACCCACAGACCACATGACTCAGTGAACAATGAGGTCTCTTTTTCAGAAAATAACTCAAATACACCTGCTAACAAGTCAGAGAAGTGGGTGGTAAGAGAAAACTGGAGAAGAGCTGGTACTGGAAGACAAATACAAGAAGTCCTGATTACAAACAGGTTTATCTGCTAGACTTAAGCAAGTAAGCTCTAACAAGTGATAAAAAGATAAAAGGGGTAATTTGTAAAGGAATTTGAAATGTTTGTTGAGGAATCTGGATATCAAATACTCGCTCAATACATTAAAGTCACAGAAGAGTCTTAAATAGGAGACTGGTATTTGAGAAAAATCTATATATTTGCCTATTACACTATTGTATGTGATTAGAAACAGGAAGAAATCTAAAGCCAAGGATTGTCTGTGAAATGCAAGCAAGACATAAACCTCTCGTTAGTCTTCCCGCATCAAGTTGCTACCCTAAACCTCCTTTCCTAAAACATACTTTTTCTTGGTGTAACTTCCCGTTGCATATGCATACGTATCTTACATGCTGCCTAAGTTTAATAAGTAGGGATCCACAAATGTCAAGTTTTGTTTTGCATTTACTCACCACTGACACAGAATTACGTGCTAGGCACTTTACAAATGCTGTCTCATTCAGTTTTTAAAACAATTCTATGAAATAGGTCCTATTTCATTTCACAGATGAAGAAATCAAGTTTTAAGATTAGGTTACCTGCTAAAGATTATTTTTAATTAATCAAAAACCTTTTATTTCAATTAGAGCTAATTATAGATGAAATAATACAGCAGATCCTCTTTTCAAGTATTACTTTCTGTGGTTTTTGTCAATCACAGTCAGAAAATATTAATGGGAAATTTTAGAAATACAAAAATCAACAATTTTTAAATTGAGTGCTGTTGTGAGAGGCATAATAAAATTTTACTTTGTCCCAGGCTGAACCATTCTTGTTCAGGGTATCCAAGCTGTATACACTACCAACTGTTAGTCATTGTGGCTGTCTCAATTTTCAGATCAACTATCACAGTATCACACTGTTTGTGGTCAAGGGACCCTTTCACAGTAGTCTAACTCTGTGCCACAGTGCCCATGTCACTTAGTGTACTTGATCTCCTCTTGGAGGTGTCATTATCACCTCAAGACATCACAAAAGGGTTAGTACAGGATATTTTGAGAAAGTGACCATGTTCACATTACTTTAACACAGTACATTGTTACAGATGTTCTATCTCATTATCATAATTCTCATAACATAATCTCTTGTTATGCCTAACTTATAAATTAAACTTTATCACAGGTTTGTGTGTATAGGAAAAATACTGATATATAAGGTACAGTACTTTCCAAGGTTTCAGGAATCTACTGAAGTTCCTGAAACACATCTCACAGACAAAAGGGATTACTGTACTCAACTAATTGTATGACTAGTAAATGTATGTCCACCTGTCCCTACTAATAATTTTAAAACTGGGGAAAGAAAGGGTAAACAAAAGTAGAAGTTTCTGTTTTTTAACTTTGTTTTATTTTGCTGTAGTGGGGATTGAACCCAGAGGAATCCCACCACTAAGCAATACCCCCAGCCCTTTTTACTTTTTAATCTGAGACAAGGTTTCACTCTAAGTTGCCCAGGATATTCTGGAACTTTTCAATCCTCCTGCCTCAGTCTCTCAAATATCTGGGATTACCAGTTTATACCATCACACAAGCCTAAGAGATTTTTTTACTGTACATTTTTCCCATCTGCAAACATAAGATGCATATCCAATTAAGCTCATCTTGAGGTCCAATGCATTAGAATATAAGACAGTTTACAAGACATTCTTAGTTTTATGAAGCAACACAACACAAAGAGCACGGCCTCCAGATCCCGACCATGTAGAGCCAAATCTCAGCTCCATTACTTAGCTGTAGTACGTTGTGCAAATTATCAAATTCTCTGTATTCCAGTGAAGCAGAGAAAATAACAGTACCTCCACCTCCCAAAGCAGTAGTGAGACAATCTATGTGAGACACTTCAAGTAATGTCTGGCATATATGCTACATAAATGTTCACTACTACTATCATTATTATCCAGTATTTATGATGATATTGCTCTTGCTGCTGCAACTTTCCCTAACTGAGCTCCTGAGGCATGGCCTAGCCCTCACATACCTACCACTTTCTTGTGCCTCTAATGTATCATGGTTTTCAAGTCTCTGTCTTGATTCACATCAGCCTCGGATTAGTACGTCTATCCCCACATTTCCTTCTGTAGTGGGCAAACTCTTACTCTGCAAAGTTCATAACACTAAGCATTAGGCAGTTAAACAGTTCACCATCAGTGAACTGATATTTGAGAAGGTAGTAAGGATTCCTGCTGCTTAGCCTTTCCCCTCACTCTGTGGAACTTCCCCACCCGTCCTTCTTTCAAGCTTTCAGAAAGACTCGTCTGGGGCAAGGGGACGTAACTCAGTGCAGAGTGATGGCCTAGTACGGGGAAGGCCTTGGTTCAATCCCAGCACCACAAAAACAAATAAATGAAAAACTCCTCTGCCTCTGCCACACGCAGAACATAATTCTTTCTATGAGACATTTGTAAATCTTTACCTAAGACGATGGGAATATTTTTCTAGAGAAGAATCTAGTCGAGGCAACCAAAGTACAACCAAAGAAGAATTATGATTTAATTAACTGTAACATCTGGGTAATGCCACTGTTAAAGGACTGGACGGCAGTCAGCTTGCAGGTATAATAAAAGAATACAAAAGATCAAGAGTGTTTCCTATTGTTTTTACTGTGGCTCAGGAGGAAAGTGGAATTATTACAGAAATATTCTCTGAGAACAAGTCAATCACAAATAATAATTCTTCAGTTTTCTTGTTTTAATTCCAAGCCCACAAATCACACTTTCATGTGGCCCCATTTAACAGAAGTGTACTGCATAAAAGGTTACTGTTTTTAAAAAAAAATTTTAGAGCATTACAGTATAGTGCTTCACAAAATCCTGCCTCAGTGACTGCCAGCTCTACCCACCCAGTCATCCTTCCAGATCGAGTCATGTCAGAACCCTCCTCACCTTTCAGCTGCCCCACACACATCGTCTCTAGCTAGCCCCATGTTGTCAATCTTAAATCAAGGACCACAGTAATCCAGCAGGTAGAATAAACAAAGCAGATCTGCATGAATCATGGACTGGTGTGGAAATGGCAACTAGAAAGCAAACAGCCATGCTGAAGAACTCACGCACTATCCAGCTTCAGCTGATAGAGAAAGGAGAAATTCAGGGCCAGTGTTACCTAATACTCTGATTTCTCAAAAGCATCAAGCAATCTGCACGTCTATGGGAAAGATACTAATTTTTGAAACAAAGTAAAGGCCAAATTAAACACAACCTGCTGGACAACTTCAATGTGTGACCTCTATCTTTACAATCCCCATTTCACTCCACCCCAGCCACCTCAATTAAGGCCTTAACATTCTTACATAGTTTAAAAGCAGGGGCATTCTGAAGGTCTCTAGCTCACTCCGACCTCCACTACCATCTCTCCAGCTACTGGCTGCCAAGGTGAGTTTCCAAAATTCAAATCAGATCCTATTTAAAAGCCCTTCCTGGCATGGTGGCGCATGCCTGTAGTCCCTGCACTCAGGAGGCTGAGGCAAGAGGAATGCTCTAAATTTGAGGCCAGCCCAGACTACAGAGTTCAAAGTCAGCCTGAACTACATAGCAAGACCCTGTCTCAAAAAAACAAAAAAGTCTTTAGTAGCCTCCCTGCAAACCTTCTGCACTACAAAGTACCATAAAACTACATGAGACATTTAACAAGCAGATAAGAGCAAGCAATTCAATATAAATCACCCAAAGAGAGCATAGGACAGTGATGGCAAACCTTTTAGAGTTTTCAATAACAAATGGCTGGCTGCAGCACGCATGTTAATGTTTGCCACCACTAACATAGGAACTGACTAACCAATTTCCCCAAAGTGATTCTGACACCAGCCAGTACTTGGACCATAGCAACACTGCTGCACAGGGCAAAATGCAGGGCCTCTGCCAGGTGCCCACCTCCCTCTCCAGTTTCCTGCCTTGTTACGCCACAATTATACCTGAACACCTCATCTAATTTCTTGTGGTTCCCAAAAAATACTCTCTCTGGCCTCCATCTCTTTGTACTCCATTGCTCCCTTCTGTGCTGCCTTTTCTCCTCTTCACCTAGTAACACACAGCCTTTGTCTTTCTACATACACCGAACCAGACCTTCACCTCCACTACCTAGGAAGCCTTTCTCAGCTCTCACCTCTCCTCCAACTCCCTGGAAGCTGCCTCCACTCTCCACTACGCCCAGCACTTACTAATTGCACTTACTATTTATAACTGCTTATTTACACGTCCATATGCCACCAAACTGGGTTCTTTGAAGTCAGGAATTTCAGCCTAGCTTAACTTTGCAGCACCAGTGTGTGCCTAACAGAGGCCCTTTCATAAACGCTTGCCTAATAAACACAATCGAACTGTATGAACTAGTAAGGTGAAAAGCCAGATTGGACGCTGGCTTTTTAGCATGCCCATCAAGATGCAAACAGTCTCTCTTTACAACATCTTATGGTAATACTAATAAATTCACAATTATCAAGATTGCTATAATCAGACTGTCATTGACAATCACATTAACTAACTACCAAAATAGCAGAAACCAATTCATCCTGACATTATATTTTTTTATTATTATTATTATTTTAGGTTATTAGTACATGAGTGTGGTACATAATGTTAACATTCCTTGTGGGAAGTTGATACATGTACATAACACATCTTAATTCCTTTTTCCATCCCTTATCCCTTCCTTTCCTCCTCCTTCCCTTCATCTCTTGACTCCTCCCCCTCTGAGAACAATCTATGTACTATTACCTATCTTTTATTTTATTCTTTAATCTTGAAACAGTGTTTCACACAGCACTTCTTCTTTGAAGCAAAATGATACAATTTGAAACTGCTGTTACACTCTTAATTAAAACCGCACCTATCCTAGGTGGCAACCCACAATAGCAGTTTTGCCCTTAAGTGGGAAAATCCCTCACCTGCAAAACCTATACAAAAGGATAGGTAAAGGAGAAGGATGACGGTCCTCATAAAGGCAGAGTCTCTCAATATAACTGTCTGAAGCTACATTGTTAAGCAACAGAGAATAACTGCAGAAGTAATATCCTCCCATTCAAAATGCAAAAGTATCCTCCCAATATCCTTTCACCAGATTTCCAAAATGGCTCACGTTCTTTCCCATTTTCATTCCTTCAACATTTCTGCAGCACCTACTGTTCATGGTGCTGCACTAGCTCTTGGTCATACTGAACAAGGCAGCTACTGGCCCTGACTTACTAGGGCTCACATCCTAACAAAGAAAGTAGCCAAAGGAGCCATTCAATAAATTATTAAAAGAACTGTTTAACAGAATGGCGTTAGGTACCACAACAGAGAATACAAGTGTTAAGAAAGTACGTAACACAGAATCTGTCCCATGCTTTCCCCTGTACTGAAAACCAACTGTCTGCTGCTCCTTGCTACAGTAACCTAATGACAGTTCTACGTGTGCTCCCCTTTCAGCAGCTCTTCTGTGAAACTGCCAGGTTTCCAACTGTAGCTCTCAGATGTACCTCTGGGGAAGATAAAGAAAGTAAACTGGTTCAAAAGTAATTTTTCTACCAGCTGTTTTTATAGTATCAATTTTTTCTCTGCACCTCTTTTGCTCTATTATAAAGGGTCACACCAGGGAATAAAAATTTCTTGTGAGTGTTTTAACTCTACCATTTATGAAGGAAAAAGGCTGTTTTAATTCAATAAGCTTATAAAACCCTTTACTGTCTCTGCAGATGGTACATTGGAAATGCAACAACAGAAAGATGCAAGGACAGAAAGATCTCTGTGTGACAGTCACATTCCAGCAAAACTAAAACTAACCACACACATTTTTTTTTTTTTGGACACCCCTGGGTTCGTATTTTTAATATGAATGCAGTATGGAGTAAAGAACCATCTAATGGAAGAATGTTTAGGTTATAAATTTCTGTTCCTTTTTTCTTCCCCAAAGAAAGCCTCACTTTAACTAAAAAATAACATCAACTATATTTTAGTGAACACTGGACATTTGCTAAATTGACCTTTGTTTTCCTCGATGACAGGAAATCTGTCAGACAGGAACTGAGTCAGATAAGAAAAGTGGGGAAGAGACGGGGACGAAAAATCCATTGACATTTCTGGTATACCAGGACACCTACCCAGCTGAAAATATCAATCTAGAGAAAACTGCTTATAAGAAAATGGAGAGACCCTATTAGACAATGTTATAAACAAACTATTCCGTTAGCACTTACTCTAAAAGCCAGATCCGAGTAAAGAAGAAAACATTTTACATGTCAATATTTACAGTGTTGAGCAGATAACAAAAAGGGGACAGAATTTAGAACAGCCTTCTAAAATCAAAGTTGTAAAGTCCTGGCCTGAGTTCCCAAGAAGGCTCTGGAACTTCTTTCCACCTATTGTTCAAAATGATATGGCACAACTTTGCCTGAAAGTAAAGGAACGTCCTAAGGCCCCTTATTACTTTTTCTACTCCAGTTAAACCAAATCCTTTATGATTCATCCAGTTATTCATTCATTCCAACAAATGTTTACTGGATGCCTAATACTTTTTACAGGAGCACAGTGTTCAAGCCATGATGGTCCACTAGGCAAGTCCCATTGCTTGGGCATTATTACACTTAATGGAAAGATACACTAAAGAATAATTCCGTGAACGAACAGAACACTCTTAAGGAGAAAGGGGATACTGTACTTAGGGATGACTTCTCTGAGAAGTTTTAAGCCAAGATGTGAAGATCCACAGGGAAATAAGATGAAAGGCTGAAATCCCTATGTCAGGCCTGGGCGACTGCATGGTCACTGGAGTCACTGGTAAGTGAACAGTGCAGGGGAATTAGAATGTGAAGGAAGCTTAACCATCAGCATTTACTGGGGGTTCATTATGTTAGGCGTTTCTCAAATCCATAATAATCACTCTTCACGAGAGAATCTCTTCTTCCCAGTCTACCCGCCTAAGAGGCCGAGCGGCGTTAAAAAAGACTTGCCCGGGGCCAAATAAAGAAACGTGACTTTGGCATCAGCTTTACATGCGCTCGAAAGCCCACGCTCTTTCCATTACACAGTTTCTTCCAGTATACATTTATTTCATCTGACAGCCCCAACGCCAAGGGCTACCGCTGAGGAAGCCTCTTTTCTGGGAAAGAAGTGGAACGCGGCCCCCGTTAAGGCCTGGGAGAGTCACTCCCCTCCGCAGCCTCCCCTGGCCGACGATCAGGTTCCCTCTGAAGTTGTCTGCAAGAAAGGCAGGTAGAAAGTGCATTCAAATCAAGACTACTAAAATGTCACAGAAGAGAACTGCATCCCTTTAGGGGCTAAAAAGCAATCATAAATAATCATAGGTAAAAAGCGAGAAGGGAACTGCCTTGCTCCTCTATCCACGAGAGCTCTCCCAAGGAAAAGGAAACCTCTAGGGAGTGTGCCACCCCGGGGCGCCGGCCTAGGATGCTCTCACGCTTCCCGACCCGAGCTCCCAGGAGTTACAGGATCCCGCAGAAACGCCCGCCGGCGCGCACCGAGCCACGCGGCAGGCACAAGGTGACACGGTCCGCGCCTGCCCCTCAGCCCGCCTGGGCGCGGCCGGGGCAAGGAGGGAGAGGGGCGTCCGCCGGCGCGCGCTACCTTGTACTTATCGAAGCCAGCCAGCTGCTCCGGGCTCACGTATTCGTAGCCAGCCATGACGACCCGAAAATCGAGCACACACTCGGCAGCGACTGTCCGGCACGAAGCGGTAAAGCACAAGAAGAACACGATGTCACCACCAACGCTGGGTAAGACTGGGCTGGCAGAGAAGCTATGAACCGCGCTCCACCCACCGCGCACGCGTAGCCCCAGCCACTTCCGCCGCCTTAGTGCGCAAGCGCAGCCCCGGCTTCTCCCCTCCCACCGGGGGCGGAGCGTACGCCCACTTGTCCTTCCCACTAGTGACGTTACAGTCCAATCGGCGTGAAACAGGCAACACTAAGTCCCGCCTCCCAGATCACCTCATCACTTTATTTGCTATCATCAACATTGGCGAACTGACGTAAGGCAGGAGGAAAGACTAAAGGTCAATTTCCCAGCGGGCCTTACTCGTATGCCAGGGTAAGGCGGGCGTTTCTGGGCTGTGTGTACCTGAGCAGAGATCTGGGATACTTTTTTAGTACAGCGCGTGGGAAGAGTGCATGCGGCCAGATCAGATAAGAAGACGTAATTCCCCCGTTGCAGTGAAAGCAAAAGAGCAAGGGAAGGCCTGGGCTGTAGCCCTCTTGGGGCTGATCATGCCGTGCGCTGCGTGAAGTGGAAGGTTAGGGAATGTGGAGTTGTGTGGAGAAGGCTGAGCTCCGGCCTAGGCCGAAGGGAGGCCAATGTGCGGTCCCTAAAGAGGTTTGGCCGGCGAGTGAAAGGACATCGGAGCGAGCCTCTCAGGTCAGCGTTGCTGCTGAGCCTTGGGCTGCCTGCTCACACTCTGTTCACTCAAACCGTTTCAAATTTACATCGTTCATGCCTTCCCAGCCCAGATCAAAGCAGTAGTTCATCAGCCTGGATGCGTCCTTCCATGCGTACGCGAGTGTTTTTACGTAGCTGGCACCCGGTTAATTGTGGAAAGAACGCCAGATCAATAGCAAGTATGTATCTAATCATTGTAAAATTTAGTAATAGTTGCTACTTTTTATTGAGTGCCTCATATGCGGAGAAGTTTGCATACATTATCACCAACACCTTAACAATACTACGCGGTGGAAGCTATTTTCCCCACTCCCCAGAGCAGGGAATTAAAATTCAGATTACATGGGCTGGAGGTGTAGTTCAGCTGTTGAGAGCTTGCACAGCTGGATCTGCATCCTGATTTGAATCCCCAGTGGGGAGGCTGGTATCAGGATTGCATAACCTACCCAAAGTCACTTAGTTACACAGCTTGGAAATGCTTAGCCCAAATGGAACGTGGTCTGTGTAAAGGCCTCTGCATCAGGGAAGCTCTCAATCTCCCTGGGTCCCTGGGGGGAAAAGGCAGCAATTATTTCGCCATCTCGTTCATTCATCTAACAGATACTCATTGGGGGACAAGGATATGCCAGGCACACTGTTATTTCACCTGTGTCTTACCTGACCTCCTAAAGTGTAAGATTATAATGAGGTAGGTAATAGATGTAAAGCATCGGAGTACATGGTAGATAATCCATAAACTTCAGTGTTCTTTGCCACACTTGAGTATTTGTATCTTACACATCTTTAATCTTCCTCATGTCCCGTAGTCCCATAGCTTGCAAATTATACATGGTCAGGCTATTTTATTGAATATGAATGAGCAAAGATCTCTGATATGCTGCAAAGTGCTGATATTGAAACATATGAGAAATGAATGCTTTTAAGAAGGAAATTGCACTTAAGTCTGGTGGAACACACTGTAATCCCAGCACTCAGGAGGCCGAGACAGGCAAGTCACTGTGAGTTTGAGGCCAGTCTGGGCTACATAGTTCAAAGCTGACCTGAACTACAGAGTGAGAACCTATCTTAAAAAACAGAACAAAACAAAAAAGGAGAAGAAAATCTAAATGTATTTTCTATGCCAAATACATATCTTTGGGTAATCTATTAATCATGCTGAGGCTTTTGTCCCAAGTAATACTGTACTATTTATAATCAGATTTCCTCTGCTGTGTACCTCGTCTAATCAATACAGATACGATCGAGAGAGGAGTACTCTATCAAGTGATTTAATGCCAGCCCTGTGCTTGCCCATCTGCAATAGAAACTTACAAAAAATTTTTTGGTTAATTGTGGAAGGCCATCAAATGTGACATGAGTACATGCTATTTTAGAAACTGAACTTGTTATTCACTTGAAATATAAGAAAACTAAAATGATATTTTTTATTTTTAAAGTTTTTTTCCCCAGAGCAAGGCATGGTTGCACACACATGTAGTCCCAGCTATTTGGGGGACTCAGGTGAGAGAACTACTTGAGCCCAGGAATTCCTGGGCAATATAACAAGACCCTATTTCAAAGAGAGAAAGGGGACAGGAGGAAAGAAAGAAGGAAGGGAAAAGGCAAAGGAGGGAGAGAATTCCTACTTTCTTTTTTTTTAAAGAGCAACTTTTAATTTTGTGAATATGTCTATAGCTTTCTGCCTCTCGTCTGCAGAAGGTTGTAATAAGCTTGAGCCAGTAATAAATCCATCTGAGAATTTTTGCATTGAAACACAGCATGGATCCTTGTTTATATTTTGGCATCTTTTGTGTGGTGGCTACATGATCTCAGGCAACTTATTTCATGTAGCTCCAGTTCTCATGGGTGTTTTGTTTTGTTTTGTTTTGAGATAGAGTCTCGCTTTGTAGTTCAGGCTGCCCTTGAACTCACTTTGTAGTCCAGGCTGGCCTTGAACTCCCAGGTATTCTGCCTCGCCTTCTGAGCACTGGTATTATAGGCGTGTGCTACCACCCCTGGCCCCCAGTTCTCTTTTAAAAGGAGGGCATCAGATTAAATCTATTCATCTCTGAATTCAATGAAATAATGTATTGTTTAACTTCTCTGGAATTAAATCAATCCATCTGCAAAAAGATAATTCTTGTCCTACTATGGCAATTATAACACAGAGCATGGGAAATGCTAGTATTTCAGCGTTAACAAGTATAGAGTATTATTTCCCCAGGAGTCTATGAATTCTCACCTAGAAAGAAAAAATTGTGAAACCAGTTTGCTTTTAGAACTGAACCACTTTTCTGTCTACTCATGTCTGAGTTTGATTGCAAGACGCTTTTATCCTTGAGGCAGCCCTGAGCTGCCAGCAGCTGCTTGCTGTTGGCTTGGCCTCGACACCTAGTGTAGCCTCTTCACCATGTACCACAGTACCTGACATAATTTATTGTTGTGTTGCTTCACTTGTCTACCTCCTCATCTACTGAAGTTTATCCCTTCTACGTCTCAAACAATCAAGAGCATGCATTTTCCTTAGAATGGTAACCATAAGCTGAGTGTGGTGGTGCATACCTGTAATCCCAGGATTCAGGGTGCTGAGGCAGGAGGATCACCATGAGTTTGAAGCCAGCCTGGGCTTCATAGTGAATTCAAGGCCAGCCTGAGTTACAGAGTGAGACCTTGTCTCAGAAAACCAAAAACAAAACAAAAATAAATAAATAAATATAGATTGGTAATCATAGAAAATATAAAGTCACACTAAAAATATTATTATCTTTGTAACATAACCTGAAAACAAAACTTAATTTTCATCTGGCTCCAAGGCAAGGTGGCATGGCAGACAGGCATCGCAGAGGAGAAACAGTTCATGGTAGAGAGAAGGTAGCAAAGCAACAAGGGACAACCACAGCTCTTTCTAGCCCTTATAATGTATCCAGGCAACTTAGGGCAGGTAGCACTCACACCCTTAATCCTAGTGCCCTTGAGCCTAGCACTGCACCATGAATCAGTCTCAGCATCACACACTGTAGATACAGCCACCTCTGAAAAAAAAAAAAAAAAAAAACCAATATAACTGCTTGAGGCCTTGGGGAACATTTTGCATCCCTTAAATGTATGTAATTTCTGTTAGTCTTACCACAATTAAACTGAAGGCTAGAGGAACAGAAACTATAACGTCTTTAAAGGCCTCAGCTCATAAGTCACAGCCTTGCTTCTGTCTTAGTCTACCAGACAAAGCAAATCACAAAGCCAGCCCAATGGAGGGGAAATAAGTTCTGTCTCTTAGTAGATGGAATGGCCAAGTCACATGACAACAGGCTAAGAACAATCTATCAGATCAGATTAATTCTACAGCCAAAGGTCAACACAGTAAGGTTTCATTAAGGGATTTGGGCTGGGCATGATGGCACACACAAGCCCACCCTTGGAAACTTAGTAAGATCCTCTCTCAAAAAACAAAGAAAAGGCTGGAGATGTAGTTCAGTGGAAGGCATTGGGAGAGAGAGAAAGAGAGAGGGAGGGAGAAAAGGAGAGAGCAAGACACAGAGATTTGACAAGCACTGAATTACATTTGAATTATTTACAATATTCAGATAAAGAACGGTAAAAATAGTAACACAATGGAAACTTAAACTTTTTTTTTCCTGGTACCAGGGATCAAACTCATGACCTCATGCTCGCCAGGCAAGTGCTTGAGCCACTAAGCTAAATTCCTGGCCCAAAACTAAAACATTTTATGCTGCCTGTTGTTACTTCTTTGAAATATATTTTGCTTGATTGCTTTTCCCCTAGGATGTTCATGGTAGCATTATACATAATCACCAAGCCATTACCCTTGTGCTTATTACCTTCTTTGACCCCCCTCCCAACACACACACACACACACACACACACACACACATACACACACACTCTCCCTCCCAGAAATACTGTTTATTTCTAAATCCCCAAACAGCTCTGGCAACATATACAAAGCCTCATTTCCTCATGCCTGATTAATTCCATCTCAATCTTCCAGATCCATCTTAAGTTTCCTTTCTTCCAAGGAATCTTTTTGTGTCCCGGTTCCCTGCCTACTTCTAACCCTCTCCGCTAGAATTGGTTCCATTCTCCAATGTTTCATTCTTTGTACTTACTTGTTATTAAAATATTTTCTTATCTGTCTTACTGTAATGTATATTACTTGAAGCTAAACACCATACCTGTATACCCCTAAACCTAGCATAGTGCCTAGTACTCAACCCTCAGTATAAATTATGAGAGAATAAAGAAATAGACATTGCTGACATCAACAAGTGCTATAAAACTATCAATATTCATTGACCCGGTAATCCCACTTTTGTAGAATATACTCCAGGAAGTAATTTGAAAGAAAGAAGTCTTTGTTGCAAAGATTTATAAAGAGCCCATGAAACTTTGAAATACAGTACATCTCTTATATGCTAAGGTGAGAACTAGAGGCTGAGAAGCCCTATATAGTTTAAGGCTGGTCACCTGAAAGACCAACGAAGGATTTAAGCCTACCCCAATCCCCAGGCTTCAAGAAGGGGACAGTAGCTGAAGGTTAAATTAATCACCAATGGCTAGTGATTCTGTCAATCATATTTACTTAATGAAAACTTCATAACCAAAAGGTCTGGGTTTGGGTAGCTAAACATGTGGAGGGAACATGGAGGCTCTACAACCCTTCCCACATACCTTGTCCTATGCATCTTTTCCACCTGGCTGTTCATCTGTATCCTTCATTATACCCTTTACTAATAAACTGGTGAAAGTAAGTAAAATATTTCTTTGAGTTATACCTGACTCCCTGAGTTGAACCCAAGAAGGAGGTCATGGGACTCACAGCCCTTGGTCACAAGCACAGGTAAAGCAATTTGGGCCTTGTGGTTGGCAGTGGAAGTTGGGGGCTGTTTAAGGGACTGAGCCTTTACCTGTGGGACCTGATAGGGAAACAGTGTCAGAATTAAAGGACACCCACCTGGTGTCTACTGTGTAATGTGCTGCAGAAAGATTGCTTGGTTGGTGTATAGGGAAAATACCCCATACATGTGGTATCAGGAGTGTTGATTTTTGAGTGAGAGATTAAGGAAAACACGGTTTTCTATATCATATTGTTAGCTATACTTGTAAGTGTAGAAGGAAATTGCAGGCAGGAATCAATTAAAAGCCCAAATTATAAACTCTATAGTAAATGAATATGATAAAATACATATTCATCAGAAAGATAAATAAGGGAGGGGGAAGGAGGGTCACTGTGGGTGGAGGCATCCACACCTGGAAACAGCCCTACTGTACCCTTCCTGCATACAAGGCTCTTGCCTGTGACCCCCCATCTAGCCCTGTGCCCCATCTTGGCCTTCCCAGCTGCACTGGGCTGGAGGTTTGTCTGGGGAGCCTGGACCTCCCCCTCACCACCAAGTGATAGGGCCAAGTCTCCAGCGTTCTGTGCACCCTGTGCCCCAGGCCTCAGGCAACTCTGCCTTCCACTACCACTTCCTGCTCCTCCTCCTGCCCCCCCTTCTCATCTCCTCCTTTTCCTCCTCCTCCTCCTCTGAGGCTCCTGGGCTCTGTTGGTGAATGCATCCCTCTTTCCCCAGGAGGACAGGATGGAGCATCTGACAGACCTCATTCCCTAATCCACTGCCCCCACAAACTGGCAGGTGCCCATACATGAACAGAGGCCAACCAGGCAGGAGTAATGGAGAACAAAGCCCTGGATGCTTCTCAGACAAACCTGAAGCTGGTGATCCACTGCACACCAAGAGCAAAGCACAGTACAGAAGTGACCTACTTTGGCTTCTGCAGAGGGATGCACCTTGTGCTGGAAGATCTACTGTCAGATCAGCATGGCCCAGGTCACCTATTCCTGCAACATCTCCAATTTGTCCTACGTGGAGAAGAACTACCCTCAAGGAGTTGCAGATTCATCAAGAGCAACATGGAGACTGTCTTGGTTACTTTTTGCTCGTCTCTGAGACAAAGTACCTGACACCCAAAGTTAGGGAAGGAAAGGTTTATTCTTACAGTTTCTTGGGAGTTTCAGTCCATTAGTTGGCTCCAAGTCAGCATGGCAGGGCAGGGCTGCCTTTCATGGCAGCCACAAGCAGCAAGGCGCCCTGGTGAGCGAGAGAGAGAGGCGGAAGCAGAAGCGCAAGAGGAAGACCCGCCTTCCCTTACATTGTATGTCAGCTCCACCCCTGGGCGGGCACCGCACTCACATTGCCAGACAAAAAACCAGTAACAAACCAATAACTCAGCCCCATCAAAATTATAAGAGGACTTGGGGGTACATAGCATATTACCCGATACAGAGACTTTACCACCACTTTATCCAAACTCAGAAGCCCTCACAGGACACAGTGGCCTGAAGCTAGGACAAAGATTGGAGAGTAAGAAGCAGCAGGAGTTCACACCCATTGTCCTGGGACTCATGTGTAAGACCCTATACCTGGTATCCATTGTGGATGAGCCTACCTTCTGAGCACTGCTAAAGACATCCACTGTTCCCCAGCAAGGCCGTCTCTGAGAAGTGTGGACCATCAGTGAGGTGGTTCTCAAGGAACAGGCCGATGCTTCCTGGTGTGGGATCTCCACAGACATGTGGAGGAGTGATGACCATAACAGGACTTACATGACCCTGGCCACCCACTTCCTGGCCATTGCCCCTGCTCAATGGCCTTTTTGTGAGCTTCAGGTACCTGAGAACATGTCCAAGACCATCATGTCTTCATTAAGTGAGACATCAGCAACAAGGTGTCTGGGGCCAACCAGACACCAGGAAGGACATCACCAAGGCATGTTCCTTGCTGGACATTTCTGTACAAATGCCCTGCCTGTGCCAAACTTTCAGCATGGGTATCCAACAGGCCTTTCAGCTGCTCAAGCTGAGTGTCCTCCTGGCACGGTGTCACAGACTGGCAGAACATTTTTAGCAGTCTTCAGTGCCCACATACATGCTTTGCAAGAATCAGAAGCAGCTGAACATGGAACCCTGCATGCTGGTCAGCAACCAGGTGTCCTGGTGGGGCAGTATGCTGGCCGTGCTTCAGCATCTCAAGGATCACCAATTTGTCATCACTGGTGTCCTGGTAGACAGCAACAATCACATCACTTGATGCTGGAGGCCACCAAGTGGACCACCATCAAAGGCTTGGTAGAGTTGCTCCAGCCCTGGAAGCAAGTGCTATCTGTGTCCAGATACTCAACCATCGGCATGGTCAAACGATTCATCTATTTGCTTCTGAACACCAAGGAGACTGATGCCAAGGAGATCAGCATGGCCAAAGAAGTCTTCACCAAAGAACTGGCCGAGACCTGCCAGTAGGTGCCAAGATTGACATGTTCCTCAATGTGGCCACCTTCTTGAACCCACACTACAAGAGGTTGCCTTTCCTGTCTACCTTCAAGAGGCAGCAGGTGGATAACTCTATGGTGGAGAAAGCCAAAGTCCTGCTGAACAAAATCAAGGACAGTTCCTTCACACCATCAGAGGACAGATCTACTGTGCAGTCCTCAGAGAACCTCTATCCAAGAAGTTCATGTATGAGCAACAACATGCTGGCCAGGATCTTCTGCCAGACTGGTGGTATGGGTGACCAGAAGTAGCACAGTCAGGAGGTGGAGGAGCTCCACGACTTCAAGTCCCAGGATATGCTGGGCACTAAGTGGTGTCCAGCCACCTGGCCCTCTTCCCCATACTGCCCAAGATTCTCCAGAAGCACTGGTGTGTGCAGCCATCCACTTCTTCCTCCAATGCCTCTTCAGCTCCACAACCAACATGATGAATGCCAGGAAGAACCAACTGGCCCAGACCCACGTGGACTGGCAGGTCTTCCTATATTCCACTTCCTGTGGAGTGGACAGAGGCCAACTCAAGGACAAAGATGAGGAGGAATGGGGTTTGGACCAGGAGCAGATACTGTCCCTTGGGAGACAGTATCAGCAGTGGCTTCTGTGGGATAAGGGATGCTGTTTTCCTATAGAGACAAGAAAGGGGTCATGACCTCACTGGCTTGGTTTAGAATCCCAAAGACCATTTGTGGTCCTTCAGTCCAAGAGGGAAAGAGAGAGAAAAGGAAGATGTATGATGGAATGAAGCAGAATGATCAATTCTTCTTTCTCCCTTTTCCTCACCTAAAATGGAAATAAACTTCCTAAATGAGGTTGGGGTGGTATGGGGCTTGTTGGGAATCCCAAGACTCAATTGTCAAGACAATCAGAGCTTATTTGGAGGATGTTTTGGTGGAGAGACCCTAACAGCATCTCAGGGATCCACGCAGTTGATTCCATCGATCCTGGAAAATTGCAAGTGATCTTGGGTGTAGCAGGGGAGAAAGAGCCCTTCACACAGCAGACTCCCTCTGTGAACTCAAGTCTCATACAGATGCATGGACTCCATGTTTACATTTTAACTGAAGCATGAGCTTCACTTTGGGGACATGTAGATAAAAGGTTTCTTAGCCATAGTGCACATTTTAAAACAGATGAAATTTTATGTTGGGTTGCAAAGTGTTCAAAATAAGCACAAATTGCAAGCTCTTATAAAAAGAGCTGAAAAGAAATGAGAACAAGAAAAAAATTAAGTTGAATGTGTTATCTCTAGGATCGCGTTGTTTGCCACAACGCGTTGTTTGCCCTCCCCTTGCCAAAATTCACTTTGTCAACATCCTTTTTCCTGGATGGGCAGTTCAGGGGTCCTGTGAGTCTTTCTTCTGTTTGTGACAGTCACCTGAAGGTCTTAATTTCCCGAGAATCACCCCTCAACCCAGCCAGGGTGAGAATATGAACCCTACTTGAAAGTGTTTTAAAACTTGCCTGAAGTTAGTTTCACAGCATAGAGGTAGATTATGGGAAAGGCCACTTAAGTTCTTTCTTTAAAAACTCAAGATCTCAGGGCAACTCATTTTCAAATTATTGCAGCAGGAATGTTTTCCCTTCATGGTATGGGAGCATCATTTGGGTTGCTTTGGAGGATTTGGGGAAATTGGACAATGTCTTCCAGAACTTAGCACTACAGTGTTTTTTTAAAATTTGAAATAGCAGTAGCTTCCTTTCCCAAGAGGCTGAAATATCTCTCAGAAGGCAGTGCCACTAGGTTCTACACACAGGTTAAGAGAAGCCAGTTTGGGACAGGCATGACATAGAAAGGGAACATGGTTTAGAAATGATGTATTTTAAGTATTGCCAATATTTTCAACCTTCTCTGTCATTTGGGGGAGAAATGCTTGTGTTTTCATGGCTGGTGGCTAAAAATAAGACAGAATTTTATCTTTACCTTCTGCTAGAATGCATACTTTTGGAAGATGAGGTGGGAAAAGGAGATACACAAATCCACCTTTATTTGATATTTATTTATTTAATTTATTTTTGTGGCACTGGGGATTGAACTCACAGCCTCACACCTGCCAGACAGGCACTTAAGCCACTAAGCCAAACTCCCAGCCCTGGTTTTCTGAGGCAGGGTCACACTATGTAGCTCAGGCCGGCCTTGCACTCACATTGTAGACCAAGCCGACCTCAAACTCACAAAGCTTCTCCTACCTCAGCCTCCCGTGTGCTGGGATTAAAGGCACATGCCACCACTCCCGGCTCCACCTTCATTTTTTAAGGAATGTCCCAGAACTCTGGGAGACTGAGACAGGAGAATCTCAAGTTTGAGCCCAGCCTGGGTAACTGAAAGACTGAGTGAGCTCCTGTCTCAATAATAATAATAGTAATAAGGGATGTAGCTCAGTGCAGAGGCCCTAGGTACAGTCCCTAGGAAAGAAAGAAAGAAAGAAAGAAAGAAAGAAAGAAAGAAAGAAAGAAAGAAAGAAAGGAAGGAAGAAAGAAAGGAAGGAAAAGAAAGAAAGAAAGAAAGAAAGAAAGAAAGAAAGAAAGAAAGAAAGAAAGAAAGAAAGAGAGGAAAGAAAGGCAAAACAAAGTAAAGCTGTTCCTTGACATAGAGTTTGGGCTCTCAAGTTCTGTATGATTTGTTTTCTTCTGCTCAGAGACTAGAAATACAAGGTAGCAGATGTTTCCTTTGGCTGTGTTTTGTACCATCCCAAAGGCTTCCTTACCTTGTCTTAAAATATGCCTTTTTTTTTTTTTTTAATTCAGAATCAAACTCAGGATCTCACGCTTACCAGGCAGGCACTGCACTGCTGAATTCTATCCCCAGCCCCACCTTTTTCACTTTATTTTAAAGGGAATAAAACGAAACAAAATAAAACAATGAGATCAATACTGGACTTCAAAAACGACAGTAGGAAGTCCACAATGGTTACTATATTGCATATTGTTATCCTCTAAATAGATGCCCAGCATCCACTGGCTTTAGGTCTACAAAATCAAACAATACAAGCATTAAGTCCTTTCTTGACTTCAGTTGCTGTCATCTCAGCCTGTATTCCTCTGAATCAACCAGTTGCTTATGGTAGGGGAAGGATTTTCTCCTGCTCCTATGGTTTTCCCCCATGTAGTGTAAACCCTTTCACAGATTAAGATATTGGAATACCACCAGGCATGGTGGCACAAACCCATAATCCCAGCCCTTGAGAGGCTGAGGCAGGAAGCTAGCCACAAGTTTGAGACCAGTGTGGGCTACACAGTGAGTTCAAGCCCAGCCTGAACTGCATAGTAAAACCCTGTCTCAAAAGGAGAAAAAAAAGAAAAGAAAGAAAAGAAAAAGAAATTCAAATGCCTTTTCTCCTGTTTAATCCACAGGGTTAAGTATTCCAGCAGACATTCGGAAGATAAAAGAGAAGTTCCCTTTCTCCCCTGCACTGTCCATAGTAGCATTATACATTAAAGTCAAAATTTAAAATGGAAATTTGATTGCTAGTGTTATATTAGAAAAATAAAACCACAAAACAACATAGACCTTTTACAACTAAAAATGCACTGATTACCATGGGGGAAAGACTGAGTGAAAGCACACACTGAGCATTTTTATTTTGTGGGCTTTTTATCGTTTTAGATAAAATTGTTTAGAATTCAGTACTTTTAAAGACATATCTACTAAAACATTACTACAAAATGTTCAAAGTTAAAACTATAGAGCAATAAGATTCTATATGGTAGTATAATTGTAAATTCTACAGTTTTATAAAGTAGGTAGGTCTTTGGCACAACCTAAATGCCAATTGACTGAGGACTGGATAAAAAAGATGTGGTATTTTTATACAATGGAATACTACTCAGTCATAAAGAATGATAGACTGGACACTTTTATAGGTAAATGGATGCAACTTGAGAACATATTCATTAGTGAAATAAATAAGACACAGGTATAAACATCGTATTGTTTCATTAGTGTGAGATACTGAAAAAAACATGTATATATGTATGTATATGTATAGAAAAAAATAGCTAAGATAGTTATACTATGGATCCCTCTGAATTCACTGAAGAGAAAGATTTTGTGCTGGTATTGTTTGGACAATTGAATGCAGATGTTTTGTGCTCTGGTTGAATGATTTGGGGATGACAATGTATGTACAATTGTTGCCCCCTGATTGATGTGTTTTGAAATTTTGTTGTAGTTTTTTTCTTCTTCTTTTTCATCCTTGAGTAAAACGGATTTTAAAAAAATAAATAGATAAAGTAGGCAGGGATGAGTCATAGTGCTAATACAATATTTGTGAGGTTAACCTGGGTTTTATTAGTCATAGGGATTCAGTGGGAGCATATTGGATTTCTCTTTCTGGTTTGGCATAAGAATAGAAATATGAAGCCGGGTGTGGTGGCGCACACCTTTAATCCCAGCACTCGGGAGGCTGAGGTAGGAGGAGCGTTGTGAGTTCAAGGCCTGCTTGGGCTACAACGCAAGCGCAAGGCTCGCTTGAGCTACATAGTACAACCCTGCCTCAAAAAAACCAGGGCCGGGAGTTTGGCTCAATGGCTTAAGCACCTGCCTGGCAGGTGCAAAGTTGTGAGTTCGATCTCCGGTGCCACAAAAAAAAAAAAAAAAAAAAAAAAAAAGAATAGAAATATGAGAAGCTAAAGGAGTAATTTGAGAAGGTATTCAACTGCTAACTTCTTCCAGGTAAGCAGGTAATTACGAGAAAGCAAATTAACAACTTCTATAGAAGAATTTGAAATAAAGAATGATGGCATTAAAATAAGACTTACAAATAAGAAAACAGCTAAAAGCCCTAGGAAAAATTAAGTCGAATAAGGCATTATGGCTAGTTTGGAAAATGTCCTATTTACACTGACACGACCTTTTAAATTTAATAAAGTTCTGAAAGTAAAGAATTTTTAGAAAAGACAGCCTAGGTATATAATAAAAGAAATAATTCCCTAATTGAAAAAAAAAAACAAACAGATCTGAGGCCAGGCTCCTGTGTTCCTGTCCTAGGAAGAATGGATCCTTATGATATTAATAATAATACATTTTTGTTTGTGTCTGCCCAGTTTCCTGGCACACCAGTCCTAAAATCCTTGAAATCTCCCAAGTGTAAGAGTTTTTGTATGCTATGGGATGACTGGTGGCTGAGGGCTGGGTGACCAGATTGCTTCAGTATGAAGAACCCCTTGCCAAGGGAAGCAGCTTTGTGATTAAAAGCTTGAAAATCTCAGCCCTGCAAGGGGAGAGAAGCTGGAGATAGAGTTAATAATCAATCACACCTACACGATGGAGCCTCCACACAAATTCCTGAGGTTCGGAGAAGTTCAGAAGGTGTCCATGTTGGTAAACATGCACAGGAGTACAGGAAGGGTAGCACAGTTGGAAAGGGGATAGGGACAGCCCTCTTCTCACCTGCCTCACTCCACGCATCTCTTCCGTCTGGCTGGTTCTGAGTTCTGTGTTTATTTGTTTAAATAATGGACCAATAGGGGCCAGGAATTTAGCTCAGTGTATTAAGTGCCTGCCTAACAAGCGCAAGGTCTTGAGTTCGATCCCCAGTACCAAAAAACAGACAAACAAACAAACAAACAAAAATAATAATAATCTACTAGGTAAGCTGTTTTCCTGAATTCTGTGAACTCTTCTAGCAAATTTTAGAAACTGAAAAGAGAGTAGGGTGTGTGTGTGTGTGGCATGTTTGGTTGGTCACCCAGGAGCACAGGTAACAGGTCTTGGATTTGCAATAGGTATCTGAATTAGAGGGGTGACCTTAATCTTCAGGATCTGACATAGACAGCATCGGAAATATATATACATATGTGTATACACACACACACGTGTCTGCATCTTCTAATTCGTTCCACTGGTCCTCAAGCCTGTTTTTGTTTTTTTGTTTTTGTTTTTGTTTTGTTTGGTTTTGTCAGTACCATGCTGATTTTATCACAGTAGCTTTGTAGTATAATTTCAAGTCAGGCATTGTGATGCCTCCTGGCTTGCCTTTGTTTCCCAGGATTGCCTTTGCTATTCTAGGTCTCTTCTGCTTCCAGATCCATTTTAGGAATGTTTTCTCTAGTTCTGTGATGTATGTTAATGGTATTTTGATCAGGATTCCATTAAATCTGTATAACAGTTTTGGAAGTATGGCCATTTTCACTGTGTTAGTTCTTCCTATCCATGAGCAAGGAATATCTTCCCATTTTCTGATGCCCTCTTCAATCTCTTTTTTCAGAGTATTGTAATTTTCAACATATAGATCCTTTACATTCTTTGTTAGATTGATTCCTAAGTATTGCATTTTTTTGGATGCTATTGTGAAGGGCATGATTTCCCTAACTTCTCTCTCAGTGAGTTTGTTGTTTGTGTACAAGAATACTCCTGATTTTTGAGTGTTGACTTTGTATCCAGCTATCCTAATGAATTTGGTTATTAACTCTAGGAGCCTTTTGCTGGAGTTTTTAGGGTCTTCTATGCAGAGTATGATATCATCTGAGAATAATGATAGTTTAACTTCTTCCTTTCCTATACTTATCCCTTTTATTTCTCTCCCTTGTCTAATTCTCTGGCTGGTATTTCCAGAACCATATTGAATAGGAGTGGTGATAGTGGACATCCTGGACTTGTTCCTGATTTTAGAGTAAAAGCTTTCAGTTTTTGTCCATTTAGTATGATATTGGCTGTTGGTTTGTCATATATGGCAAATTGTCAAATTGAGATAAAGACCATCTATTCCAATTTTCTGTAGGTTTTTTTTTAATCAAGAATGAGTATTGGACTTTATCAAAAGTTTTTTCTGTATCTATTGAGATAATCATATGATTTTTGTCTTTGATTCTGTTGATATGATGTATTACATTTATTGATTTGTGTATGTTGAACATCCCTGGGATGAATCCCACTTGATCATGTTGTATAATCTTCTTGATGATTGCTGCATTCTGTTTGCTAGTATCTTATTAAAGATTTTTGCATCTATGTTCATTAGGGAGTTTGACCTGTAGTTCTCTTTTTTGGTTGAGTCTTTCTCTGGTTTTGATATCAGGGTAATACTTGCCTCCAGGAATGAGTTAGGGAGAATTGCTTCCCTTTCAATTTCATTAAAGACTTTGAGGAGTCTTGGCAATAAATCTTCTTTAAGTTCCTCGTAGAATTCAGTCATGAGTACATCAGAACCTGAGTTTTTTTTTTTTCTTGGTAGGTTTCTAATTACATTTTCAATCTTATTAACTGATAATAGGCTATTCAGAAGTTTTATATCTTCTTAGTTCAGTTTTGGCAATTCATTTATCTCTAGGAGTCGGTCCATTTCTTCTGTGTTTTCCATCCTATAAGAGTAAAGGTTTTTGAAGTAGGTATTGATGATCTTCTGAATTTTCACAGGATCTGTAGTGATTTTACCCTTTTAATTCCTCAATGCTTGATTTCAATCTTTTCTTTTATTGATAAGGTTGGCTAAGAGTTTATTGATTTTATTTATTCTTCCAAAGAACCAACTCTTTGATTCATTAATTCTTTGTATTATTTTTTTGTTCTCCATTGCATTAATTTCTGCTCCGATCTTTATAATTTCCTCCCTTGGGTTTTCTAGAAGCTCAAAATGTAACATTATGTTGTTTATTTGTGCTCATTCTGTTTCCTGATGTGAGAATTCACTGCTATAAATTTCCCTCTTAGGACTGCTTTCATTACATCCCATCAGTTCAGGTATGTTGTACCTACATTTTAGTTTAGTTGTATACGTTGTTTAATTTCTTCCTTTATTTCACCTGTGACCTATTGGTTGTTTAGGAGGGTGTTATTTAACTTCCATGTGTTTATGGAATTTTTGCAGTTTTTTTTTTTTTTGCCATTAATTTCCATTTTCGTTGCACTGTGGTCAGGTAATATGCATGGGATAATTTCAATTCCTTTGCATTTACTAAAGCATGTTCTGTGGGCTAGTATATGGTCTATTTAAGAGAATGTCCCTTGTGCAGCTGAGAAGAATGTGTATTCTGATGATGTTGGGTGGAATACCTTGAAAACATCTACTAAGTCCATTTGTTCACAGGTTTGGTTCAGTTCTGATATTTCTTTGCTGATTTTTTTGTCTGGTTGATCTATCTTTTTGTGACAATGGTGGTATTAAGGTCCCCCATTACAATTGTATTATTGCATATTTGATTTTTCTTGTCTATATAGTTGGGTGCTCCTGTATTTGGTGCTTACATATTTATTATTGTTATCTTTTCCTCTTGGGGTTTTCCCCTAACAAGTATTTAGTGACCTTCTTTATGTCTTTTGATCATTCTTTGTTTGAAGTTCACATTGTCTGCAAATAGAATAGCTACCCCTGCTTTTTTCTGGGTTCCTATTGCATGGAATATTGTTTTCCAACCTTCGACTTTCAGACTATGAATTTCTTTTTGAATTAAATGTATTTCTTCTATACTGCATATTGTTGTATCTTGTTTCTTGATCCATTCTGCTACTCTGTCTCTTTTGATTGGTGAATTGAGGCCATTTACATTGATGGTTATAACTGATGTAGTGACTTATCTTTGTCATAGTATTTTCCTGCTGTTGATTCTCTGCTTTTCCCTTCTGTTTAATAGTTTGCCCTGTCTGGTGGTTACTTTCTGTTGTTGTTTGGACATGGGCTTTGACCAATAATAATTCCAGGAGATCCAAAATGTCATTTTGACCCTCCAATAAGGGTAAGAGCCTAAGGAGGTGAAATCATTCATAGAGTTTTAGCCAAGGTTTGACTCACAAACTAATAGGTCCCCAAACCCATCCTGTAGTCATTTCCCAAGTTTCAGAATGCATAATTGGGATAGATATCCTTCGTACTTAGTAGAATTGTCACATTGCTTCCATAACCTATAATGGGAAGGCTATTGGAAAGGTCAAATGGAAACCTTTAGAGTTATATCTGCCTGGGAAAATAATAAACCAAAAACAGTGTTGTATCCCTAGAGGTATTGCAGAGATTAGTGCCACCATCAAGGACTTGAAAGATGTAAGAGTGGTAATTCCCACCACATCCTCATTTAACTCTCCTATTTGGGCTATGCAGAAGATGAATAGACCCTGGAGAATGATGGTGGATTACTGTAAGCTTAATCAAGTGGTAACTTCAATGAGAGCTACTTTAC
Organism: Dasyprocta punctata; assembly: GCA_004363535.1. Taxonomy (NCBI): domain Eukaryota; kingdom Metazoa; phylum Chordata; class Mammalia; order Rodentia; family Dasyproctidae; genus Dasyprocta; species Dasyprocta punctata. The sequence goes on along the minus strand of RJWM01006160.1, from coordinate 38,670 downwards.
CACATATGGTTTCCTTGCTTAATCAGATTAACACACTTAGTACATGGTAAGTGAATCTTTTGGCACTCAATCCAAGGGGCACAGAAAAAATAAAAAGAGACCAAGAGTAGAAAGGCCTTTAATTCAGGTATGTGAGGGCTGCAGTAGAGACACAGGCAGTCTCAGTGAGAACAAAGAAGTGGAGTTACTTTTATCAGGTTTGGCTGGGGAGGAGTTTGGGAGGTGAGTAAAATGACATATTGACAGCTGATTTGAAGGAGCATCTGCATACGCAAAACAGGAGACAGAAAGATTTACTGGGGGCTGAGAGTGGAGCGCTTGGGTGGCTGTGGAGTCAGGCTCAGAGAGAGTTTGGCCCATGAGCAAAAAGGGAGACAACAAGGAGAACATAGAAGTTACTCTTAGAGAGATAAGTTGCTTCTCTGGGCCCGGTACCAGAGAAAGTGGACCAACTAGTCCCTTTATTACAGGGCTGATTACTGCTTTAGGCAGTCTATATCCCCTGAGCCCCTGGAATTGGAGTGCCTTAGCAATGACCTACTTAGAAGCCCCTCAGTTTTTGCTATGGAGAACTGTATTTGATGATCTTTCTGAAGAATAGGCTGCTCAAAGCAGGCTTGCTGGAGTACAAATCACCACTCAGCTGTTAGAGGGAAGATACCCCTACACCCAAGTTTAGGCCCAGCTCACTTTCCCACCAAAGGCTTTTGAACAACTCACTCTTGTTGCCACAGGAGCATGGTATCAAATTTCTGCCTCTGGCCAGCCCTCAAGGTCATTTGTGGAGAGCAAGCAGGAGCCCTTTGTGCAATTCATTGACCAATTACGACAGGCCATCCAGAGACAGGTTAGCCATCTCCAGGCCACGAATATTCTTTTGCTTCAACTTGCCTGTGAAAATGCTAATAGGGAATCACCAGGATGCTATGAAACCTATTTGTGCCTGAGCTCAGGCTATGGGGGAATCTCACAAAGACATGTCATGTGGGGGGCACAGAGACACATAAAGCTAGGGTTTTTGCTGCCTCAGTGTTCTCCTAATAAAGGTAAATGCTACTTGCTTTCAATGTAGAAAACCTGGTCACCTTAAAAAATATTGCAAACAGAAGAGAAGGGAATCTTCATCTGTTGGACCAATTAACATTTCTCATGCACATTTCTCAGGACTTTGCCCTTGCAGTTAAAAAGGAAACCATTGGGCTAATCAATGCCATTTAAATATGATATGAATAGCAACACTTCCTCCTTGGGAAAGCCCCAACAGGGCCTGCCCCAGCCCCTACAAATAATAGGGGTAATGACCTTAGTTCATATGGGAAAACAAATATCCTTCCCTGCTGTACTAACAATCAGGGAGTCTTTGGATAGAAGACTTTGAACTCCTTCCAGGTGGGACCATAGGACATGTTCCACCTCATTGCTCCCTGGTTTGCCTGTTGCAAAAGTCTTGTGTTGCATCTTGCTTCTGTGTCACCTCATTTTTTATTATTTGTAAGCTTAATACTGGGTTGATGTTTGTCAATTGCTTCTGAAAGGTAGTTTTATTGCTAGTATTGCAAACCCTTAAGAAATGACTACGTCTCAGAGATGTCTTCCAGGTGTAGGTGGCTTTGGGGTTTTGAATCTGTTGTAAGATCCTATCTCTTTAATTTATTGGGGATGAGAAGTTACCGCCTATTTGGCATAGCCCCTGGTTCTTTGTCACTGGCCTGTAGTATTGTTTATGACCCTTAGACAGTCTCAGTCTTGGCATACCAAGAAGAACAACTAATGAACAATTATGCCACCTTTGCTAAATTAGTACAATCAATAATAACAATAGCATCAAGCACTATAAAATGACAAACTGTGGTAACTGTTAATTTGCCATCTTTAACCATATAAGCTACATTTGTGATTATATAACAAAAATTTAAAGCAAACAAAATTTAATTCAGTAAATATGCCCTCAATTTTTTATTTTATCCTCAAGGGAGAAAATTTAAAAGGGGTTAGGTGAAAAAGAGAGAAATAGATGAAATGGAAGAGATTAGAATCAAGACTGGAAGACAGAGGAAGATTATTTGAACTTCGTGGTACTGGTGAAGATAGCAAGGAAAGAGAGAAAGAAGAAGTAAAAATAAGAACAGAACAAAACAGAACAACAACAACAACAACAAAACTAGAAACAATGTTCACACTCATATAAAAATAAGAGGAAACAATCAAAAAGAAAAGAAAAAAAGAAAAGAGGAAAAAAGGTTCACTTGAAGGCATATCTCTGCTGTCATGGGTAGACAGAACGGACAGAGAGAGCCAAGATCCATTTTGATTCATCCCAGGAAGCTAGCTGTGAATTTGCAGTAGGGTAATGGGTAATCTCAGCAAGACTGCACCTTTAGTTCTACTGAAATTCAGGCTGGTCTCTGAACTGCTAACAGGGGCAGTAACAAAGCATATGAATGAGGCTCTAGAAAAATATCAAATCAGAAATAATTTCTCAGATAACTACACATATGGTGACCATGATGAATGAAGGACATAGTGACTCTAGAGTATATATGGATTTTTTAAAAATAGAGGAACTTGGGAAAACTATGGAAACTATGAACACCTAACATAGGAAAGAAATGAAATCCATGAAACAGATTCAAATAGATATCCAGGAGATTAAAAATTGCATTGAAAGTATGCACAGTAAAATGAGCCAATATCAGATCCAGAAGACAGGATTGTGCTGAGCAATCATGAAAAGAAATATTTCTTTAAAATAGCAACGACAGGGCTAGGGATGTGGCTCAGTGGTAGAACACTTGCCAAGCATGTGTGAGGCCCTGGACTTGATCCCCTCCACTGAAAAGGAAAAATAGCAAGAGACCACAAAAAAATCAATCCAACAGTTGCTAGATGTTGCAATGAAAAGCAAAATAAGAATGATCTGAGTCAATAAAAAACCAGGAGATACTACAAACAACATAAAAATTCTGTTCACAGAAGTAATGGCACAAAACTTCCCAAGCATGGAAAAGGAATTTAACATACAGATAAGTGAGGCATATAGAATTCCAATTAGCCATCATAAAAAAAAAAACTACACCAAAGCATATAACACTCAAGATTACAGAAATTCAACACAAGAACAGAATATTAAAAGCTGTTAGAGAAAAGAAACAAGTCAACTATTAAGGAAAGCCCATCAAAATCACAGCATACCTCTTAACACAAACTCTCAAGTCAAGAAGAGGTTTGGAGGGAAGTATTTCAAGCCCTAAAAGAAAACAAACTCCAGCCCAGATTGAGGTACCCCACAAAATGATCTTGCCAGACCATAGTGGAATGAAATTGGAAATCAATGACAAAAGAAACTACAAAAACTTCAGAAGCACATGGAAATGAAATAACACCCCCTGAACAACCAACAGATAACAGATGAAATTAAAGAACAAATTAGACCATTTCTACAATTAAACGATAATGCCAGTGCAGTATACTGGAACTTATGGGACACAATGAAATCAGTCCTGCCAGGCATATTGCCGTATGCCTGTAATTTCAGCACTTGGGAGGCTGAGACAGGAGGATTGCCATGAGTTCAAGGCCAGCCTGTACTACATAAGTGAATTCAACAACCTGGATCTCATCTTATTAAAAAGATTTTCCACAACAAAAGAAACTACCAACAGAGTGAACAGACAACACAGAGTGAGAAAAAATTTTGCCATCTGTTCCTCAAAGGACTAATATCTAGAATATATAAAGAACTCAAAAATTAACATCCCCCAATTTAAAGATACAATCCATAAATGGGTATCTGAAATGAATAGACACTTCTCAGATGCAAAAGCACAAATGGAAAATAAATATATAAAAAAATGTTCAACATCACTGGTCATTCTAGACATGCAAATTAAAACAACAGAGATTCCATCTCACTTCAGAAAGAATGACTAGTATCAAGAACTCAGCCACTAACAAATTCTGGCAGGGATGTGAAGAAAAAGGAACAGTGTTGGTGGGAGTGTAGACTGGTACAACCACTGTGGAAATCAATGTAGAGACTCCTCAAAACAAAAAAAAAAAACTAAAACTAGAGATTCCATTTGACCCAGCTGTTCCCATCTTAGTATCTTCCTGAAAGAATTAAAAGCATCCTACCACAGTGATATATGCACATCCATGTTTATATTAGCACAGTTTGTAATAGCTGAATCTTGGAAACAGGCCAAATGTCATCAACTGATGAATGGATAAAGATGTTGTTTTACACAATGGAGTACTACTCTGACATTAAAAGGATAAGCTTCACCTGCCTGGCAGGTGCGAGGCTGTGAGTTCAATTCCCGGTGCCACAAAAAGAGAGAGAGAGAGAGAGAGAGAGAGAGATATTTAAAAAGGATAAACTTCAGGCATTTCTAGCTAAATGGATTCACCTTGAGACCATACTCAAGTGAAGTAGATCAGACACACATGTGTAAATACTGCATTGTTTCTCTGGTATGAGAAACTGAAGGTGTAAATAAGGACCAAAATGTATAATACATATTGGGAAATGGGAAGAAAACATTCAAATGGGGAAGGGAACAAGAGAGGGGGAAAGAAAAGAAGGGACAAGAACAGAAGAAAAGAATGGCCAGGTGTCGTGGCGCAAGCCTTTAATCCCAGCACTTCGGAGGCTGAGGTAGGTGGAGTGTTGTGGATTTGAGGCTGGTTTAAGCTACACTGTGAGCAAGGCTGGTCTGAACTACATAGTGTGACCCTGCCTCGAAAAAAATAGGGCCGGGAGTTTGGCTCAGTGGCTTAAGCACCTGCTTGGCAGGCGTGAGGTTGTGAGTTCAATCCCCAGTACCAACCAAAAAAAAAAAAAAAAAAGAAGAAGAAGAAGAAAAGAGAATCGGTCATGCTGACATTGGGTGGACCCAACAAGAAGCTAACTAGTCAGCCTTTCTGGTAAGCTGCACAAGCCACACGGAATCCAAGAAGAGAAAAGTCAGTGCCTCCCGTGAGCCTACCAGCGCTGAGACTCAAACCCCGCAACACCCGCTACCCCATAAGCAATCCACTGGTTCGGAGGACAGGCTGAGTTGATAGTAACTACGGTACATGAAGCAAGTAAATGCTTGTATTGTTTGGTTGACTTTACAGGCCTGGGGCCAGAGGTCTAAGCCTCTCTTGGGAGGATGACAGTATACAATATAGCAAATATGGGGGATTTCCTTCTATCTTGTCTTCGAAATCCAGTATTGTTCTCACTGTTTTGCTTTGTTCTGATTAATTGTTTTGCCTTATTCAATATTCTGTTCTGATTGGTTATATTCTGTTTTGTTTTTGATTTGATTTTGCTATGCCTGATGGAATGGACAACTATTATGAAGATAACAAGATGTACTATAGTAGCTATTGTTGTTTTCCTAGTATCCTGCTTTGAAGTTCTGTACCAATTTTGCTGCTTTGTTTTGATTGGCTTTGTTCTGTTTTGTTTTGTTGAATTTTACTATCTTTAAAATAAAAAGAAGAGGAGAAGAGAAAAGAAGAGAAGAGGAGAAGAGAAATGGAAAGCTTTTGTAAATAGGAGGGGAAGAGGTTTTGAAGGGAGTGGAGGAGGATGAGAAAAAACAAATCAAGGTGTATCATGTACAGGTACAAATTTCCTATGATCAGTGTTATCATTACATATATCTAAAATATACCAATAAATAAAAGAAAAGTAACTTTAAAAAATAAAGAATGAAAAGGCAAGGGAAGGTTAGTGGTTAGATGGGGGGGTCTATTGGGCTTTGACTGTTTAAATAAAAATAAAAACATAAAAAAAAACTTCCCAGGAGGTTGGACAGGAGCAGATGTTACTATTATTGCAAACATGGCCTGGCAGAGATCTTGTGGGTTGGTAGGTGCTGGAATTCAGTCTTCCATGCTCTAGAGCAGTGCTATTCTTTCTGTGAGAACCCGATTCCCCAGATTCAGGGCCTCTCCTTGGAAGAGAAGAAAAAGACCCGCTTAGCCCACTGCTGCTGGGGATGACTTGGACTCCCAAGATGATCTGGAGGAACCTGAAAAGAGTGACCCAATCAGGGGATAAAGTCCTATAATGCACAGGATGATAAAAGACCCCCCAAAACCCTCATGAGGCCATGTCTGCTGTGCTCAGCTGCGCAGTAATGTTGGGATGCCTCTCAAAGGGCAAGCAGCTCCCTGCTGTGCTTTCGTACAAGGTCTTCCTTTATGGGAACCAGTGACTTGGTTTGACTCCCCTTTTCTTACATTCACCAATGAAATTTCAGGGATAGGAGGTATAGAGCCCCTCCTGTATCCTTATCTAACCCTACATCACACAACAGGATCAATAGAACTTATTGGCCCATGCAACCCCCTATCTGCAGGGGTACTGATCCTCTCTCTTTAACCCCTAGAGCACAGGTGTGGCTCCACCTGCACTTGGGTCCTAATGCCCTTGAATTGTTATCTTGGGGAAGTTACAAACATGATAACACTACTACAAATGTATCCAGACCCATCTTGTGCCTTTGTCATGTCATCAAAGACTTCCACCCTGAATATCAGGAAATAAATTGAGAATGATATAGAGGCCCTATTGGTCATGAGATCAAACTGGGAAACCTAACCATTGTTCACTGAGGATCAAGAGGTTATCTTTATGATAAACATAAGCAGACACTTCCTGTGTACACTTCCAGTTTTTCACAACCCACTGTCTATAGTGATGATTCCATAATCTGAGAAGAAGGCAGTTTATCCACATCACCCTTCTTGGATTACAGCCCTCCACAGACCACCATCTGGAGGTTGGGACATTTCCATTCACTCTAGATATGGCAGGGACAATTATCTAAAAACAGGGGCCAAACCAACCTTACCTTTCACCATACTTCCTATATTAAAGTGTGCACTCGCCATTCTTATGCCTTTTTACAAGGGCCTCTTAACATTTCCCTCCGGGATTCTCTATATGAAGTTGCCTGTTACGGCTGTACATATTATGCCTGTTTACCTCAGGAGCCTACAAGTTCTAGCATTTTAGTGCTACATTAAAAGACATTGCTTATTTACCTGTCAAGCCATCCTTGGGAAAGTCCTGTGCCCTTGATATCTTGCTGCCCTAAATAGTTTATTAGCATGCTCATTGCTGCTCTTGTGGCTATCATAGTTATTCTGGTTACAGCTGCTACTGTGATTGCTTTTTGACCCAATCTGTAAAGACTGCTAAGTATGTCAATCATGTTATTTTTAATGTCACAACACCCCTTAATATTCAACAATCTATAGATTAAAAAACTGTTTGCCCACCTGGAGCTTGTAGAAACTGCTATTGAGTTTCTTGGGGATCACCTAACAGCTCTTAATATAAAATATTCTCTTGCCTGTGATTGGCATTATATAACCATGTGCGTGTCGCCTCATCCATGGGATGAAACCCAACATACTTGGGAAATGTTCAAAAAGCATTTACAAGGATCCACCAAGGATAACATCCCTTTTGTTGCACAGAAGCTGTATGATCAAATCCAACAAAATATCCTGGCCAACCAAGAGCAGGCAGACCAGACAGAGTGGTTCAAGACCTTTAAATCCAATCTTAGGTGACTGGATCCCCGAATCTGGATTGTAGGAACTCATTGTAGAATGATAGCCATTACTGCCTTGTTCTTAACTGATCTTTTTCTCCTTTGCCCAGTCTGTAAAGTTGGAATGAAGGCATTGGTGAGCAAAAACAACACCACCATGTCTGGTTTACTAACCAGCTGCTTAAAGAAACAAACAGGGGGAAATGTAGAATTCCTTGTGACACCCAGGGGATCTGTGTCTGCTTGGATTGACCGGTGGGGGTAAAAACTGCTAACTCTGAGGAGTTGGGACATCTTGAAGATGGGACGTTTTGCCCACCTTGAGCAGAGATGGGCCTTATGGGAAAAACAAGGAAGCTCCCTAGGGGACAATCAGATAGAAGTTAATAATTCAGCCAAATTGTCACCATGCCTTGCTAACCTAAAACAACTTTGCACTCAGTAGAACGCTATGCCTTTGTTGTTCCTCATTTTGGTGGAGTCCACTAGCCCTCTACAAGGATCCTCTGTCTCCTGTTTTCATTCATCTCTCTTTCAGGGCTTGCTGGACCAAATCCAGCAGAGTATGACTTCTAAAGGTCAAGTTCCACCCCTCCCCAACATGGCATCTTTTCTGCTGCCCATGGCAACTTCAACAAGCTGTACACAAAAGTGCTCTTCACCAGGTCTTTTAATGTCACTGAAGAGATGTCCTTGACTATGAAAGAGTTCTGGAAGACACATTTCAACCACTGCATCAACATCATTGACAAAGCCTGGGAAGATGTCACATTCTGGACCTTAAACTCAGCCTGGAAGAAACTGTGGCCAGAAGGTGTCACTGAATGTGACCCTGAAGATCTGATGTACAGGTAATAGAAGAGATTGTGCCCATGGGCGAGAGTATGGGTCTAGACATCGATGGTGCAGACACAAAGAGCTTGTTAGGGATGATAAGGAGGAGTGGACGACTGATGAACTTGCTGAACTTCAGAGTGAGCAGCAGAAGGTGCTTGTTGGGGAGCATCCACTGAGGAAGACAGGGAGGAGGTTAGCAACGATGTGATAAAATCCATTATGGAAAAATGGAATGAGTACCAGGATTTCTTTGAGAAGCGCCACCCCAACATAACTATAATGAACAGAGTGTTAAATCTGATGAACGATAACGTGTCTTTCATTTCCAGAGGGCTGTGCGATGCAGGAAAAGACAAGTGACATTACACAGATTTTACATCAAAACTGATTCTGCAGCTAAGAGGTAAAGAAGAGAGGAAACCCCTGAAAGAGAGCTCCCCGTCGTCCTCATGGAGGAGGATTCTCCATGCAAATAACAACCTCCTCCCCAGCCACCTCCTGTCCTCCGTGCTAGAAGTCATCTCAAGCAAATTAAGAGTTTTCTGTCTTCATACAGTACTGTACTGTATTATAATGTACTTTGTTTCATATTTTTGTGGTTAAAAAATACATACAGTTCAAAATGGATTGAACCTTATGGGGAAATTTGATTTGGTTCACAAACAATTTGGTTCACCAGCAGAATAATAGAATTAATTAAGTTCATGAACTGAGGTACCACTGTACTTGAAACTCTCACCAGAGCAATTAGGTAAGAGAAAGAAATAAAAGGGATGCATATAAGAGTGGAAAGAGTCAAACTATCCTTTTTATTGCAGATGATATGATCCTTTACATTCCACTGAAAGATTCCTAGAGAAAAAAATTCAGCAAGCTAGCAGGATACAAAATCAATACAGAAAAATCAATAGCATTCGTGCGTAACCCTAATGAACCCACTGAGAAAGAAATAAGGAAGGCAGTAGCATTCACAATACCTTCAAGAAAAATTATTTAAGAATTAACCTAACAAAGAATGTGAAAGACTTGTATAATGAAAATTTTAGTACACTGAAAAAGGAGATCAATAAGGACATCAGAAAATGAAAGGATATCCCCTGTTCCTGATAGAGATAAATAGTGTTGTCAAAATGGCCATACTTCCAAAATCAATTTGAATGTGATTTCTTTTTTTTGTTTTTGTTTTTATTTTTTTTTATTTATTTATTTATTTTGGTGCTGGTGATCCAACTCAGGCCCACACGCTTGCCAGGCAGGCACTTATGCCACTGAGCTGAATCCCCAACCACTTGAATGATTTCAATAAAATGACCAACAGCATCCTTCACAGAACTAGAAAAAAATAATCCTAAAATTTATATAGAACCAGAAGAAACCCAGATTAGCAAAAGCAATCCTAGACAATAAGGGCAAGGCAGGAGGCATCATTATCCTGATTTCAAATTATATTACAATGCTACAGTGATAAAAACAGTATGGTACTAGCACAAAAACAGACATGTGGGTCAGCAAAACAGAACAGAGGATATAGGAACAACACCAGGCACATTCACGCATCCAATCTTTGACAAAGGGGCCAAAAAGAAATGCTGGAGGAAAGATAGTGATAGGGAAACTGATTACCCACATGTAGAAGATTGAATCTAGATTCACGTCTCTTACCATGCACTGAACTGAAATCAAAAAGGATCAAAGATCTTAATGTTAAAACAGAAGTAATCTACTGGAAGGCAAAATCAGTAAAACTCTTGAAGACATAGTATGACCATAACAAGGACTTTATGGAGAGAACTCCACTTGCACAAAAAATAGCATCAAAAATCAACAAATGGGGCTGGGTGTAGCAGTGCACATCTGTAATTCTAGTACACAGGAGGCAGAGGCAGTAGGATAAACCTGAATTTGAGGCCAACCTGGGCTATATAGGGGCCACATAGTCAGTTGAAGCCTGAACTACATAGCAAGACCCTGTCTCAAAAAACAAAACACATGTCTCCGTGAGGGAGAACCAGTAGTTTGAGATTAACTCTAATCAGCACCACCTGGCCCAGGAAGTCCAGCTAGGCATCAGTGGCCTAGGTGGGTGACCAGAGCATGCGGGCCCATCCCTTCCCCAAACAGTCTTTGTTCTTTCCATGGACCCTTGCTACTTCCCTATTGGATCCCTATTGGATCAATATGAGTTAAGCAACTATACTAGTAATGCCAGGTTGACTGCAGATGGCCCATGTTATACCCATGTTGTCACTTTACTGTATAAATTACCCCTGACAAAGGGCCTTGATGGCAACCCACTTCCAGGACCCCTCCTTTCTCTCAGCAGCAATCTCTCAATAAACCTTTCCTATGCATAGTTAACCTTCACTGTTCCTTAGAATTCATCCTTCAATTTCTGGGGGCCATGAACTCGACACATCTGACATCCAACAGGTTGGGAGTCATATTTCTCCTATTCAAAATCACACATTACACTTCACACAGTAATACACAGGTTCCAGAAAACTAACAAAGGATTCAAAGCAACCACTACACCTTCAGAGACCTACCAAGAAAGTTCAGACCAAGGACTGTTACCAGAGGTCTCCATCAGAAGATGGATGAGGGATTTACAGGTCTGGAACCAGAAGCAGAGCTGTGTAGGTGGAGGCCCAGGGCTGTGAGGTGAAGGGTAAGCCCAAGGCTGACTCCAAGCCTTGAGAGCAGGCGGTTTCGAAAGTACCACCTGAAGTGACTTGTGCTTACATCGAAGTGGGAAGAGACTGTGGAGCTGAAGCCCTGTGGGCAGACAAATGGAGGTTTTTTGTCTAACGATTTTCTTGAGCAAGACTGTTTGTGAGCAGGTGACTAGGTAACAGGGCGAGGGGTGCAACTAGACCAGTTTTGGAGTGTATACCTCCTTTTATGAATCTTAGGCCAGGCCAGAAGAATGAATTTGGTGTGTTTGGTAAATTCATGTGCCCAGGTTTCTTCCTTCTATCTATCTACCTATCTATCTATCTGTCTGTCTATCTATCTATCTATCTATCTATCTATCTATCATCTATCTATCTATTTATTGGAGACAGGGTCTTGCTATGTAGTTCAGACTGGCCTTGAGCTCCAGGTGATTCTCCTGCCTTAGCCTCCCAAGTGCTGGGATTAGAGGCACATGCTACCACACCCAGTTTGTGCCTGAGTTCTCTGATACTACTTGATATGACCATACATCCATGCGCTCTCAGTCTAATTCAGTAGCTTAATTTTTTGTGTACATGAACAAGTTATTTATCAGTTTGTGCTTTGTGGTTGTGTTAAATAGAAGGTGATTGTCTGTACAAAAAAAATGTATAGAATCATTCACAGTTGGCGCCTGTATTCAAAATTGAGTAACTCAAGCCAAACTGCTCTTTATAAAATAGAATAATTCAAGGCTGGGCAAATCTGCTGTTCTATGCAACATGGAGTAATTTAGAGCAGATCACAGTCTTCCCTTCACAAGGAAAAACTGAAAAACTTATTTTAACTGGTGACAAAATATATAAATAAATCTCGTGTGTGTGCACGTGTGTGTGCATGTGTGTGTGTGTGTACCCAGAACCTCAGGGATGCTAGCCAAGAGCTCCACAATTTAAATACACCCCCAGCCTTCAAGCACAAGTTTTAAGCAAGCAAAATCAAAACATAATTGTCAGTCATAAGAACAAAATGTTGCTGAACTTTATAACACACAACTGTAATCGCAGCACTCTGGGAGGCTGAGACAGGAGAATGGCAAGATTCTGCCCAACCTGGGCAATTTAATGACTTAGCAAAATCCTGTCTCTAAACCAAAACTGCAAAGCCGAGACTGGGGCTTGGGATGTAGCTCAGCGGCACAACACCTGCCTGGCAAGCGCGAGGTCCTGAGTTCAATTCCCAGTATCCACAAAAAAATAAACAAAAATTAAAAAGCTGAGGCTGTAGATCAGTGCAAAGGCTCTGAGTTCAGCCCCCATACAAAACAAACGAATGGATGAGTGAACGAACAAACGAATGAATAGTGCAATGTTTCTTTTAGATTAGACCAAATTATGCTGGTCAGGTCATGCTAAGCCTTGGTCCACATTAAAGCTTTCTGATCAGACCATGGAACTGTACGTATTGTACAGACTTTGAAAGATTTGGCAGTTAATTAGAAGAACATGTACTTTGTACAGATGCCTTCAATATCTTTTGCCAACAAATCTCATTTTCATTTAATACTCCCACTGCATGGTTAGTGAGTTTGACTGAATTCTTTTTTTTTTTTTTTTTTTTTTTTTTTTTTGGCACCAGGGATCAAACTCATGACCTTGTGCTTGCCAGCTAGGCACTTATATACTGCTGAGCTAAATCCTCAGCCCTAGACTGAATTCTTCACATTTGCTAATTGCTTGTGGGAGGTATCAGTTGCTACTTTCGGTTCCCTTTGATGTGTTTCAATAACAGTGTTGACATGTATTGTAGAAACCCAAGGAATCCATGTATTCCACTATGCCATGATTCAGGAGCATCCTTATTCAATATTTCTGAGTTATATGAGGCTATGTAAGAGGTTTTCTTGATAGCAATGTTGGTCAGTTTTATACATTCTGAATTTATAATGATCTGAGCATCTGACCTTGAGGTGTGATTGTAGTGTTGTACCTTAGTGTTTGACTGACATATTATCCATACAAAATTCCTTATTTTTTGATCATATGTTGTAGTCAGAGGTTACAAGAAGAACAATTACATACAGGACACACAATTTATAATATTATTTTATGGATGCTCACCCAGAGTTAAACGCAAGAAAGTGCAAGAAATCTGCCCACAACACTAAAGATGTAGAAAATCCAGCCGAGGGTCCTAGATCTCACACCAATGTCCTGCATGAGTCCAACTGAAGACCTACAGCCCATGGCAGTGCCTCCCACAAGCCCAACTGGAGGTCTAGAGCCCATGACAATGACTCATGCCAGTCTATTTGACAAATCTGTGTTGGAAAGGCCCAAAAGTCAGCAGTGGAAGCTACAAAGTCTATGCCAGCGAGGTGAAGGATCTGCGCCAGTAGGTTGAGGTTTCTACACAGAAACCAAGAAATGACACTCAAAATAATGACCAGGGCTGCCCTGAAAAGTACCACAGCCATCCTCAGCAACAATGAGGTTCTGAGCTCCTCCGACAATGAGAACAGCCAGGTACAGGTCAGGAAGCCAGCATGACAAGCTTCTCCTGGAGATTAAACAGCACACATCTTCCCCTCCAGAGCCAGGAAGCGATGGTAGATGTAAGGAGCAGAGCTCCCCCGAAGTGAACCACAGCCACTCTCAATGACAAAGTCCTGAGGTCCTCTAATGATAATGGCCAAATTCATATCAGAGAAGCTAGCCATGACAAGCTCCTCCAGGAGAACCAAAGGTTCCAAACAACATCATATAGGAGAACCCACAACACCTCGCTCTTCCTCAGGTGGGCCATCTACACGCAGCACCATGCTGATTTAATTCAGCTGGTGTTAAGTTGACCACCAGTTTTTAATGCATAACACCATGTGTTGGTATATATTTATGTGATAATGATCATGTGTTCAAGTATATACTAAACGGACAGTGATTGTTTGTACACTGTTTCCTCATTTATAAAATATCCTGACATGTGTAATGCATTACTTCTGACTGAAATTGGAAACTTGTGATCAGTGCATGTTTCTGGAATTGCTTTGGTGGAAAAACTACCAAAGACACTCCTCCTGAAATGTGAAATACATCTAGTGAACAATCTCCTCCTATTGAACATCCACGAGATCCAGATGGGTCTATCTGTGCTATTACTTGTTGATCGAAACTGTCTCTGTAAAAAAGGTTTACTTGGTGTGCTAGATCTAATGTCTTGCTGTGCATTTTTGAATAACCATTGCATTCTGTCCCATTGTGTGTAAACCCATTCTGGATCACATACTACCTGAGGATTTGTAAGTTGGTTGTCATGCTGTCTAGCCGATGATTTTAATTTAAATGAATTGTTCTTGGTATTTCTGCCAGTCATCTGAGATTTTTTGTGTTTTGAGACAGAGTCTTACTATGTATTCCAGGCTGCCCTTGAATTCAGTATGTAGCCCAGACTAGACTCAAACTCATGGCAATCCTCCTGCCTCAGCCTCCTAAGTGCTAGGATTACAGATGTGGGCTGCCGTGCCCAGCTAATGTGAGTCCTTTTGTCCACCATGGTTTCCAGTGCATTCTTCTCATGCAGTGCCTGTCAGGCCAGCATCCTTTGTGAAGGTGCAGGGTCCTGACGACTCATGATTGGTACAACAAGCATGAAATGACACACGTGGTAGTCCATTTATCAGTATCTTCACATCTTATGACATCTGCTTGTGTTGTATTAGGTGTTACACTGAACACCGTATGCCATTCCAGGATTCTTCTACTGACAAAATCGTATCAAACTAATAATTTGTACATCCAGAGTTCACCTGGGCTGATCTGTCAACATTAATTTTTGCTACATATATCTTACCAGCACAGTGGGCCTTCCTTTTGTATCATGCTATCCTTTCTGGACTGTTGGAAGTATGAGTTTTATGTCTTCCTCTATATGGTCTGGGAAGTATGCTAGTAGTAGTGAGTTTATGTATAAATTTGTCTTATTTTCATAGGTGTCTGTCTATAATATGTTCCACATTGAATCCAGCCGATGTAATACTTTTAAAGTTTTCAATGTTGGAGAGTATGGCCTAATTGCAAGAGGTGAATTTCAAAGTGACATGATTTGAAAATAATACTTCATATATTCTGTGTAATCCAACTGATTTAAAGAAATTGTATGTTCCATAGTTTATGTGTTGCCCATTTCCACCATAGGTTAATGTTTGGGGCACATATCTTTCCCCTACTGATAAAGCATTACATCTCAATGAGTGTTTATTATACACAGAGCCCAATTAATAAGTTTTCTACAGTGATGTGTATCTACAAGGCAAGTGGGTATGTATTTATCTGCAGAGTTAGCAGGTTCTGGTGTACTGATAGTAACTAGGCAGTAACACTCTTTTGTGGGCAAAATATGTAGTACGATGTGATAGTTATGGTGGCAGAGATGATTAGAATATGACTAATGATGGCTCTGAGTGTGTAAGTGGTACACAGCTAAAGTTCAAATGCTTTTGGTCTGTGTATGGATACTGATGCTTGAACACAAATGGATGTCACAATTGCACGTAGGATTGTGGGCACTAGTTTTCTGTTGGATTCTGTTGTGTGGGTTTTGTCAATGCTGCTGTTATTGCTGTGGTGGCTAAGATGATTGAATGTCAATGCAGCCAATGGTTCATTTATGTCCTTAGTTGTATAGGTTAATATTGTTGATTTTCAGGTCAGGGATATAGCTCAGTGGCATAAGCGCCTGCCTGGCAAGCACAAGGTCCTGAGTTCAGTTCCTGGTACAAAACAAACAAAAAAGAAATACTGATTTTCTTTAGTTGTAAATTTCCCTTGTGCCCTGTTGCCTAATAAATATTTTCATTTCCTGATGCCAGTGTTTCTTGTGGGGAGATATTTTTACCGTTAATTTGATATGCACTTTATAAGGCATCATGTTGTATTTTGCTGTGTCTCTCCTCTATATTTTGAATTACTGTACTTAAATAGGAGTATGGGCTGCCCTTAATTCTGCATTCTCCCTCAGGTAGACTGAAATACGCCTAGAGCTGGAGCGGTTTGGTTGGAAAGTTAGAAAGTCAGGTAATACTCTGATGGTAATTCTCTTCAGTAGGTCATTACATCTTTCTATATATCCTACTGCTGTAGGGTTATATATGGTCAATAAAATTCCATCATGCATCCCATTCCCTGTTTAGACCTCGCTCTTCTGTGAAATAGATTCCCCGATCACTTTCTATTATCCTTGGGGGCCCACAGTAACATCTCAGAGAAAAGCTGCTGATGGTTTCTAATCCTGTGCAGATGTCTGCCATTTTCTTTTGCTTTGGTTATTTGTTTTGTTTTGTTTTGTTTGTCTTTTTGATACAGGGTCTCACTAGGTATGTCAGGCTGGCCTTGAACTCACAGTGATCCCTTTACCTCAGTCTTCTGAGTGCTGAGATTACGGGCGCACCACCACCCCCGGCCGTGTCTGCGATGGCTAAGAGTAACTCAGGGCAGGAGCAGCCTGCTCTTCATCGACGGCCTTCATCGTTGCTTTTCCCTCTCACCCTCCCACTGTGAGACCTAGTTGTCAGCATAGTCAAGAGATGTATGTGGCAAAGTGGGTAAAACAAGTCCCATATTTCTGGTCAGAGGACCAAAAAGGGAAGTCCCAGAAAATCAGAAAGTACTGGAACAATTAAAAAGGAAGAGTTCAAGAAGACAGCCCCATAATATTTTATGAACTCTGAGGATTATTGCCTAGTGGTCCAGCCATGAATCTGACTCTAAACCACACACTATACACTTGGGGAACCGCACTAGCAGTGCATGGTACACACCTCTAACCCCAGCGACTCCAGAGGCTGAGGCAGGAAAATTGAAAATTCAAGGCCAGGAAGACCTTGAATCAAAATAAGATTTTAAGAAAGGAAGCATTGGACTAAGGATGCAGCTCAGTACTCCCTAGGTTCAACCTATAGTACTATGAGGAAAAGCCCAAGTTAGACCATCACACAGGTCCTAGACCGGAGCTCAGGTGGTAGGCATCTAAACTAGATCTCAGCAGCACCTCGAAGACCGTGAAGAGGACTGATGCTAAACACAAATCCGCAGCATGCTGGCCAGATTTGTGACTAGAACCAAGCCAGGCTGCTTACCTGCTAAAACGAAATATCAATATTTTCCATAAGATTTGAATAAGATCCAGAGTCTCATAACATAGGGTTGAAAATATCAAGGAGACAACCCTAAATTACTTGACATCAGAAAACCAGGAGATATCAACTCACAGCATAAAAAAAAAAAAATCAACAGAAGTCAATCTCTAAGATGATACAGATGATGGAAGTATCTGAAAAAGACATTAAAGCAGCTAGTATAAAAGTGCCAGGCTGAGGCAGGAGGATCACAAGTTCAAGGCAGGCTACATGGTGGACTACATAGAGGTCCCCAGGCCAGCCCGGACTGCAGCCAGACGCTGTCTCAAAATGTAAATACGTATAAAAATCAATTTGGTCAATTAAATGTCCTGTGAATGCTCTTGAAATCAATGAAAATGTGAAACACCTTGGCAAGGAAGTAGAAAAAATATAAAGAAGAATCCAATGAAATTCTAGAGCTAAAAAAAATAATAACCGGAATTGAAAAGCGTTATCCTGACTCTGTATCGAATTAGGTCGTGAGAGCTGCGCGCTGTTCTCAGGGAGTGAGTCACGGTGACGATTGTCCCGGCCAGAAGGCCAGTGCGGTGCGGGCCCTGAGCTCTCTCCCCACGCGTGACGCCCTCCTCCACCACCCTGTGGCATCGCAGGAAGAGCTCTCGCAGGATCTGACCGCTCCTTTTGGGCTCCCCCAGCCTCTGGGACAGGGAGCCGCTGGGTCTGTGTGTGTTAGATCTTCCTGGCCAGTTAGAGCAGCGCAGAGTGGGGTGAGACGAGACGGGGCGATCAGGAGTGCGAGTGAGCCTCAGGGATGGGGTTCCGTGGCAGGGAAGACGCGCCGCGTGTGTGCTTCGGTCCAGGCCTTCCCTTGCTTTGCCTTTGAGCTCAGACCATTTTTCCAGTCCACGTACCAGAAAAGCGACAGCTGCTGAGTTGTACACTTTGCAGAGCCAACTTCGCCCCCAGCCAGTGCCGGCTCCGGAACAGAGAAATGGTCTCCCCTTAGCGTCAGATGGGCATCTGCGGCCCCTCCGCCTGAGCCACTCCGCTTTCCTGGTGCTCCTGGGAGAGGAGGGTAGAGGCTAAAAACTGAGTCAGGAATGGGTGGGACAGAAGCAGGAACATTGATATCCAGTCTCAGTACCTACAGTTTTTCCCTGGGCATGCATTTTTTTAGGGATTCTAACGGTGTTCCAAAACATTTCCTGGTTCATTGACTTAAACACTGACTTATTTCGGACCCAGGGATGTAGTTCAGTGGTAGAGAGAATGCTTAGCGTCTCTGAGATGCTGGCTCAACCCCCAGCACCAAAAAATGAATAAATAAATGACCGATTTATGTATTTGTCATTAGTTAGAGGAAATTTCATCCTCTCACTAGAATACTGAGATAAATGTTATTATAATCAGTACCACGTGGTGTGGGCAGGAAATGCTTTTTCCCTTCCTCTCACGGAGAACCAGAAACTTCCACCACCTCGACCTCAGAAGGATAAACAGCCTACGGTCCTTCTCTCTCTCCCTCAGCCCAATGGGGCTTAACTGATTGGCAAGTCGTGGACAGGGACCTGTTCGTTTTGTTTTGTTTTGTTTTGAGATGGGTTGTGTGTGAAACTGGGCCTTGCTATGTTGCCCAGGCTGGTCTCAAATTCCTGGGCTCAAGTGATCCTCTTGCCTCAGCCTCCCAAGTGTCTGGGCCTCTGGGTGAATGCCGCTACACAGGGCTTGAGTGTTCCCTCTCTCAGATCAGTGAATTCTCCTCCCTTAGCCTCAGGCCCTGCCTCTCAAGGAAGGTGACTGGGTAAGTGCAAGGGTCATGAATTGGGAGGCACTCTGGCTCAGACCCAAATGATCTTCTTCTTCTCAACTTTCGCAGTACTAAAGCTGATTTTGGTTTTTGGTTTTTTGTTGTTTTTAACACAGGGTCTCTCCCCATGATGCCATCACTGTTCTCTTCTCTCTGGCTGCTCTGTAAGGATGGTAAGGCAAGGATAAGCTGATTGGGGCTGGCATATTTGATCTCTAGTTTTTGTTTGTTTGTTCATTTTGTTTTTTGGTACCGGGGATCGAACCCACAAACTCACGCTTACCAGGCAAGTGCTTGAGCCACTGAACTAAATCTCCGGCCCTTGATCTCTAGTTTTTACAGGTGATTATTTTCCAGGTAGGTCTTATGTTCGAGGAAATGTGGTACCACCCTCTTTGTAACCTTCTGTGATTTGTATAACACTTCTGGTATTTTTCATACTCAAATCAGTCAGAGTGTTGGTTAGAGAAGAGTGCCAACTTGATTGGCTTTGGGATCTGCCCAGGAGACTGACGGAACTGCTTGATGTGTCTGGGTGGGTCTTGAAGTTGTGGGTTGGGGTCTGTGTCCTCTCTCTGGCCCCTTCTTCTTTAGAACTGTTCCTCTACTTTGCTTCTTAGCCACTCTGAACTAAGCAGTATTGCTCCACCATGACCTTCCACCATGATGCTTCTTACTTGCAGCCAGCTGACCATGGACTGAATCCCCCTGAAACTGTGAGCTATGTGAACCTCTGCTCCTTTAAATTGGAGATTGTGTCCCAGCAATGGGAAAGCTAATTAATTCAGTCATCTTCTTCTTTATGGTTTCAGGACTTCAGTGTATGCTCAGGAAGGCCTTCTGTACCTCCAATATTATAAAATAATTTTCATAGATGGTGTTTTTGTTGTTTTGATGTTTGTTTTGCAATACTGAGGATTAAACCCAAGGGCTCAAATGTGCTAGGCAAGCACTTTTCACTGAACTGCATTCTCAGCCCTTTACTTTGTTTTGAGACAGGGCTTGTAGTGTAGCCCAGGATGGCCTAAACTTGCCAGCTTCCTACGTCACTCTCTTGAGTGACTGGGATGACAGGTGTGCACCACAATGCTCCACTGGACAAGTAGTTCCTGTATTACAAGCCCCCAACCAAGGATCTAATGAGCTGTTGACCTTGAATTCAGCAGGCAGCCCAGGCAGGCCTTGAACTCCTGGCCATCCTCCTGCCTCTGCATCCTGAGTGCTGGGGTTATAGTGGGACACCACCACACACAACAAAAATGCAACAGTGTTGGCTGGAGTGGGGTGGGGACCTGCATACAACCTGGCTGAAATCACATTGGAGTGGAGAATGGCGCTTTGATAGCTTAGGGAAGACACTGAAGCAAAGCGTCCCAGTCCACTGGGGCCGAAGGGGAAGCGAATAGGAGCAAGGGGACAGGACTGCGACCATCGGCTGGGGTACACCACCACACCCCATAGCCAGTGCAGGGACAAATGAGGCAGGCGCTTCCTGTCAATTTCTCTACATGGAGAGTCAGCAAAGTGACAAGAGGCGGGTAGCAAAATACAGTCTCTCCGGGACCTGGAATCGACAAGCCTGGAAAACAACGACTTGGGGAACAGAATACAAAATGGAACTCCAGGAACAGAGAGGGAGCTGACGGAGAGAAACTAGGAACTGCACAGAAGATACAAAAACAGATGGACCGATGACGCCCAGTGGGAAAGGTGGGTCAAGACTCAGCATTCACACGCCAGATGCTCCACTGTGGAAGCGCAGGCAGCTTGGCAGTGAGCGTCTCCCTTATCTGGTGCACTCCAACACTGCAGACCCAGTGGCAACCACACATTCAAACACAGAAGAACGTTTTTAGACTCGTTTCTATTTTTCTGCATTGGCTATTAGAGAGATGAGGGTTCTTTTTTCTCTTTCTTTTTTCCTTTACTTTTTTCTTGTTTTTTTTTCTATTTTCTCTTCTTTGTTCTTTTGTTGTTGTTGTTGTTGTTACTTTTATCTAATTCGTTAATTTTCTTTTAGTGCTTAACAGGATCTTCTATCTCACTTTCCTCCTTTTCATCTTTATTTCCCAAAATTTATTTCTTTCATTTTTCTCCATCTTTACTAGTACAGCCATTAAGTTTTATTAATATTCACATGTTTAGTTAACGCTATGCTATTATTGTTGAATTCTTTTACATTGTTAATGGTGATATAATTGTCACATTAATACTAGTTATTTACTGTAGGTCAATATTTAATGTGTCTTTGTGTTTATGTTATAAAAATAGATCTCTTTCCTGTGGTTAAGGGCGGCAGGGTGCTAGTTTTTATTGGTTCTAATGGTGTGTCAATATCCAGTTTGTCTTTGACTTTATTATTTATTGCTGCTGATTTCATTGCCAATGGTGGCACAGTTGTTGCTTTTTATTGGTTTTTACTGTGGGTCAATATTTTGTTTGTCTTTGTGTCGTGAACGATACTGTGATTTATTTCTGGAGAGCTGAGTACTAGTCCAATTATGCCGCACCTTCCCCTCCCAAATTCATGGAGGTGGTTAAATCTTGGGACAAAGGTAAAGGCCTATTGTCAGCTACGCCCAGGTTGCATCACTGAAAATCAGACACTAACTAAAGAGATCTCAGCTGTAACAACATCTTTTCAATAAAATCAACACTCAGCACACCTGAGAGCCTCAACACACATACACACACATGCACACACACATGCACACACACACACACACGCAAGAATAGAAACATGAGAAGAAAAGGCAACAGAATGCCTCCAGCAACTCCCATTTCCCCCAGTAAAGTGTTTCCCCCAAACTCATCCAAAGGGCATTGATGGAAGGAAATCAGGAGCCAGACAATTGAATTCTATGAAACGATTTTTCAAAAATCAAATCAATAAGGTGCTCAGCAACCTCAAAGGAGATAACTAAACAGATAATGAACTTAATAAACAAAACAACGAGTGCGACACAAAAGACACTAATAAAAATCTAGCTGGGCTAAACAAAATGATACCAAACATGAACAACCAGTTTAGTAAAGCATTAGAGTCCTAGAAGAGGCGCCAAGCAGAAATCAAGGAGATGAGGATTCTGTTGATAATATGAGCAGCAGAAGAGGCTGAAGTGAGAGGAGAGTGTCCGAGCTGACGGGGGACAAAATATCCCGAGATGCCTGGAAAGCAACACAAGAACATTAAGAATGAATCCTACAGCTGCTACATGATGCAAAGAGGACTAATTTAAAATTAACTGGAATAAAAAAATCAGAGGATGGCACAAATAACAACAACAACAACAAACTGTTTATGCAAATAATAGCAGAAAACTTTCCAAGGATGAGGAAAGAATTTAACAGGTAGATGAGATATATAGAATCTCAAATAGCCACAATGAGAAAACAAATTCTCACCAGATGTGGTAGTGCATGCCTGTGCACTTGGGAGGCTGAGACAGGAGGCTTGCTGTGAGTTCGACGCTAGCCTAGGGTACGTAGTAAGGCCAGCTTGGACTACATGGTGAGACCCTGTCTCAAAAGAAAAAAAGAAAAAAGAAAAAGAAAAGAAAAATTATCCACAACACATCACAGTCAAAGTCCCAGAAGTCCAACACAAGGACATCATGTTTTTTTTTGTTTTGTTTTGTTTTGGTTTTGGTTTTGGTACTGTGAATTGAACTCAGGACCTCAGGCTTGCCAGGCAGGTGCTTAGGCCACTGAACTATATCCCCAACCCTTTTTTCATTTTTTTTTTTCCTAACAAGGACAGCATTTCAAAAGCTGCTAGAGAAAAGCAAACAATCTCAACCAATCTTAAAGGCCAGCAGAGCTTGAAGTAAAGTGTTTCAAAGCCTAAAAGAAAGCAACTTCCAAACCACAGTGATAATCCCTACAAAACTACCTTTCAAAAATAGATGGAGAAATAAGGTCTTTCATGCCCAAGAGCACCTCAAGAGATTCATGATCAGCAAACAAGCACTCCACAATATTCTCAAAGATATCCTAAAAAAAGGCAATAAAACAAATGATGCCAAAAAAATCTAATGGATTGAATACACCAGTCAGGGTGATCAGTTATGGAGAAGGTGAAAAAAAGGAATCAGCAACAGGAAAATAATGCTGTGACAGGAATAAGTCAATACCTTTTATAATAACTCTCAATGTGAATGATCTCAATTTCCCAATCAAAAGACACTGACTGGCAGATTGGATCAAAAAACAAAACCCAATGGCATGCTATACACATGAAACATGTTTAATGCAAAAAGAAATTTATGCACTAAAAGTGAAAGGATGCAAAACAATATTCTGTGTGATAGAAGCCTGAAAACAAACAGGAGAAACTATTCTATTTTCAGATAAAGTGAACCTCAAGCCAAAACTGATCAGAAAAAGCAAAGACCACTACATATTGGTTAATCCAACAGAAAGAGAACAATTTTAAACATATGTGTACCGAACATTAGCACACTCAGCCTCATAAAACAAACACTACTGGACGTAAAAGATGACATAAACATCAACACAATTTTTAGTGAGCGTTATAGTTCGTATCTAAATGTCCACCCAGAGCCTCATGTGTTCAGTGGTGGGGCTTTTGGGAGGTGGCTGGATCACGGGTGTGTGATGCTGGATTAGGGTGTGTGATGCTGGGATTAGTGATGTGTGATAACTGAATTAGTTTAACATAATTGTGGGTGTGGATAATGGGCAGGGCCACCCCGGGTGTGGTATAGCCTGGAAGGAACATAAAGGGAAACTTGCTGTGGTGACACTCGCTGCCTCCTTCCTGCCCTGCCACGGACTGTTTGCCTCTGTGACACCCCTGTGCCTTGCCACCCTGCCGTGAAGCCAACTGATTTCAAATTGAAACCTCTACAAACTGTGAGCCAAATAAACCTTTCCTCCTTTCACTTGTGGGTGCCAGGTATATCGTCTCAGCAATGAGAAGAGTAACTAAGACAATCGTATACTAGCCCTTAAACATGCTGAAGTAAATAAAAAAGAAACAAAATTGTCCCATGCATATTATCAGATCTAGTGCAATGAAACTAAAAATTATTGGTAAAAGAAGCCACAGAAATTGTGCAAATAGATGGAAATTAAACAATACACTCTTCGATAATCAATGAGTCATAGAAATCGAGGAAGAAATTAATGCCTAGAATCAAATGACAATGCCAGTACAACATACCCAAACCTCTAGGACACAATGAAAGAAATCGTAAGAGAGAAGCTTATAGCTGTGAATGCTCATATCAGAAAAGCAGAGTGAACGCAAATGAATAACCTAATGATGTACCTTGAAGTCCTAGAAAAACAAGAATGATTCAAGTCCAAAGCTCGTTTAAGGAAGAAAATTACAAAGATCAAACAGAAATTAAGCAACTAGAGACTAAAAAACTAAAGAATGAATGAGTCTTAGAGTTGGTTCTTTGAAAGAATAAACAAAGTAGCCGGGCCGGGCGTGGTGGCTCATGCCTTTAATCCCAGCACTAGGGAGACTGAGGCAGGAGGATCGTTGTGAGTTTGAGACCAGCCTGGGATACAAAGTGAGTTCAAGCCTGGCCTGAACTACATAGTGAGACTCTGTCTCAAAAAATAGGTCAGGGATTTAGCACAGTGGCCTACACACCTGTCTGGCAGGCGCAAGGTTGTGAGTTCGATCCCCAGTACCAATAAATAAATAAATAAATAAACAAACAAACAAACAAAGTAGACAAACCCTTACCAAAACAGGAAAGTAAAGACCCAAATCAGTGCAATCAGAAATAAGCAAAACA
This sequence comes from Dasyprocta punctata, assembly GCA_004363535.1. Lineage (NCBI taxonomy): Eukaryota > Metazoa > Chordata > Mammalia > Rodentia > Dasyproctidae > Dasyprocta > Dasyprocta punctata. The sequence continues at coordinate 13,902 of RJWM01006160.1, read as the reverse complement.
GACAAACCCTTACCAAAACAGGAAAACAAAGGCCCAAATCAATGCAATCAGAAATGAAAAATATGAAAGAGCAACACACCACTAAAATTCAGAACATTATTAATAACAACTTCAAAAGCCTGTACTCCAATAAATTGGAGAATCTAGAAGAAATGGATAGATTCTTAGATACATATGAATTACTGAAAGTGAATAAAGAAGATATAAAATCTCTGAATAATCCAATAACAGGTAATAAAATTGAAGCTGTAATAAAAAAGCGTAAAAGCATCTTACCTCAGTCTGATAAAAACCATTTATGACAAACCTACTGCCAGCATCATATTAAATGACAGAAAACCAAAACTTTGCCCTAAAATCAGGAACAAGACAAGGATGTCCACTATCACCATTCCTGTTCAATACAGTACTCAAAAGTTTAGCCAGAGCAATCAGGCAAAAGTAAGGAATTTTAAGTGTGGGGGGATTTGTATAGGAAAGGAAGAAATCAAACTATCCTTATTCACAGATGGCGTGAGCTTTTATACAAAAGACTCAAAAATCCACTAAAAGACTTCTAGAACTAGTAAATAAATTCTTCGAAGTATCAGGATACAAAATTGATAAAAATCAATAGTATTTTCTGTACACCAATAATGAACTCACTCAGAAAGAAATTAGAAAAGCAATACCATTTACAATAGCATCAAGAAAAATTAAATATTTGATAATTAACTATTTAGGGAAGTGAAAAATGTCTACAGTGAAAACTATAGTGCCTGAAAAAGGAGAATTGAAGAGGACATCAGAAATGGAAAGATATCACCTGTTCCTGGATAGGCAGAACCAATATTGTCAAAATGATCACACTCCCAAAGCTGCTATATCAATCCAATCAAAATTCCAACAGCATTCCTCACAGAACTACAGAAAATGATCTTGAAATAATATGGAGCCAGAAGAGACCCAGAGTAGCAAAAGCAATCCTGGACTGGGGCCAAGCATGGTGGCACATGCCTATAATCCCTACATGCAGGAGGCCGAGGCAGGAGAGTCACTGTGAGTTCAAGGCCAACATGAGCTACATATGAGATCCTCTTTTAAAAAAATATCCAACAATCCTGGGCAACAAGAGCAAACCAGGAGGCATTATAACCCCAAATTTTGAGATCTATGACAAAGCTACAGTGATTTTAAAAAACAGTATGGTACTGGCACAAAAAATAGACATGCAGATCAATGGAACAGAACAGAGGACACAGAAACAACCTCAGGCATATTCAGCCATCTTAACCTTGACAAAAGAGCAAAAAAAAAAAAAAACACTGGAGGAAAGACAGCCGCTTTAGCAAGTAGCCCTGGGACAACCAGCTATGTACACAAAGATTGAATCTAGACCTGTATCTTGTACCATGAAATAAACTAAAATCAAAATGGATCAAAAATCTAAATATTTAAACAGATACACTTAATCTTCTGGAACCCAACTGGTAAAACCCTTGACAACATAGATGTAGGCAAGGACTTCTGAACAGAACCCCAGCTGCACATGAAATAGCATCAAGAATAAATAGGATCACATCAAATTAAAAAGTTTCTGCACAGTAAAGGAAGCCACCAACAGAATGAAGATGTAACTTACCAAATAGAGAAATACTATGCCAGTTACACCTCACACAGAGGACTAATACCTAGAATATACAAAGTACTCAAAAAAAAATGAGACCCCCCCAACATTAATGATCCAATAAAAAGGGAGCAACTGAAATGAACAGACATACCTCACAGAAAAAAAGTACAAATGCCCAATACATATGTGAAAAACTGTTCAGTATCTCTAGCCTGAGATAAATGCAAATTAAAACATTGAGATTCCTTCTCACTTCAGAAAGAATAGTTATCATCAAGAAATCAAATAATAACCAATACTAACATAACTGTGGGGAAAAGGAACATTTCTATATTGTTGGTGGAAAGCTAAACTAATACAACTACTATGGAAATCAATATGGAGATTACTCAAAAAAGCAAAAAATAGGAATACCACCTGACCCAACTATTTCCCTTCTAGGGTATCTTCCTGAAAGGATAAAGACATTGTATTACAGTGGTACGTGCATGCCTGTGTTTATAGCAGACCAGCTCATAATAGCTAAATCTTAGAAGCAACCTATATGTACATAACACACAAATGGATAAAGAAAATGTGGTATTTATACACAATGGAGTACCACTCTGCCGTAAAGAAGAATATATTTGAGTCGTTCATAGGAAAATGGATGTACTTTGAGATCATGTTTAATGAAATAAATCAGACACACAAGCTTAAATATTGCATGGTTTCTCTTTATATGAGAAACCCAAAATATAAATAAATTAAAGAGCAAAGTAACAGTAAACAGGAGGCTGGATCTTTTGCAAATGAGAAGGTGATCAAAAGGTAGAGAGAGAGGGAGAGGAGAGGAAGGGGATGAATAATGAAGATGTGTTGTGTACATGTACCAACGCCTCATAATGAATACTCATTATGTACTACAAACGTGTATTAATAAAAATAAAAAATGATTATAAAGACTCTCTGGAAGCCGCTGTGTTCTCTCACATGGTGGCCACCCTGCACGCTTCTTTTCCTACTTTTCTTTGGCCTAAACTTGGTCTGCAGAGACTGTTTCTTTTCCTACCTTTAATAAAACTTTGCTACCATTTTTAAAAAAAGACTAAGCCAGTGATTTAGCTCAGCAGCATAAGCACCTGTCAGGCAAGCGTGAGGCCATGAATTCGATCCCCGGTACCAAAACAAATAAAATTAAAATTAAAAAAAGACTATCTGGGAATTATTTTATGCAGCAGCAGCTCTAATTTCATTGTCACATTGTTGTCATTTCCTTCTCTGGTTTTGGTTCTGTGACCGGTGAATGACTGAGCCTCCTGAACGATCCCAGATCTTTGGGAACGTGACTAAACCTGGCTTCCTGACTCATTGCTGGTTCTGACCTGTGACTCCTACATCCCATTTCTCTCCCTCAGTCCTTGGTCCAGACACCAAGGAGGCACATGAACATATTGCTTTTACAGGGGCATGTGGGCTCCTGGTGGCCCTGGTGGCCTGGATGCCCATTTGATTTGGTCACGGGCTGAAGCACTTCCTCTGTCAGTGGGGCCCTGGCTCCCCTCTTCCCACCCACGCCATTTGTGCCCTGCCTTGCCAGCCCTTCTGAAAAGAAATTTGCATCATGCAACAGTGGGAGGGCCCCTCAGGACAGCGCCACTGAGCCATGGTCTGTCCGGCTGCTTCCCAGCTGCTCCTGGCCGCGACTCTCCTGCTGGGCTCAGCGGTGGCCCCAATGTCCCAGACCGTGAGTATGACTGTGGTAAGGACCAGGGTCTCCAGGGGTCACGGCAAGGGCCTCTAGTTGTGAGAGGCAGCACGGGGCGGGGCGACAGGACGGGAAGGAAAGGGCTGGAGGAAAGGACCAGCTGTGGTAGGAGCTCCGCACTTGTTGTAGGCTCTCCGAGCATGTTACAGGATTTCAGAGCATTCCATCTTCCTGTCCAGGGTGTGGGGCCTAGCTTTCTTTTCTTTACCTGAGTCCCTTTGAGCTCCGATGACACCTGCTGTACTGTAGATGAAGACTCTCCCGATCACACCTGCAATTTGAAAATGAAAAATAAAAGGAAAAACTTTCCAGGTTTGGGAGTCACTTGCAAAAAGTATGAGTGCACCTACGGGAAGTCAACAGAACTGAAATCAGTACTTTTTAATCCATCTTCTCCTCTAAAGATATCAACATCTGTATCTCTAAATCTACCTCTGAAGCTAAATCTATCTGCATCTATTTTCATATACATCTGTGTCTTTACCAATCTCCAAATCTATCCCTATCTTATCCATGACTATGTATCAACCTGGTTTTAGAAGAGTATCGCTTGTAGGTTTGCACATGCAATTTGGAGAAAGGAAGAAGTTGGTGAGCACAGGATTTACAGGAGTCCGAGACTAAAGGCTCATCCTTGTGTCAAATCCCGTGGAAAAAACAAAGTCCCCAAACCTCTGTCCCCCAGCCAGCTCTGCTCAGCCTCCATGGTAGAGCTCCAGACCCAACCATTGCGATTAGCCTAGAGGCCCAGGGACAGGTAAATTCAGGAAGGAGCTAAGCAAAACATGTTGACTCCCCAGGGTGTGCCTGGCCCCTGATTTAGGTGAGTGCCAGGCCCTGCGGGCGTCCCTGGGGTTGCGTCTCCTGCAACCAACCCCTCCTGGAAGCCTACTTTCCCGCTCTGATGTGCAGTCCTGACTTCAGGCAAAGAGCAGAGCTTCCGTGGCATCAAATCATGCCAGTCTAGGCAGGCCGGTCTTTGAAGTGACCCCAGGAGGGACTCAGGGCAGCCTCTCCCTAGAGGTCTCTCTTCTGTGCTCTCATCCAGGTGCAGGGTCAGAATGCAGAGGGACCTGGACAGCAGCTGGACCATGGGAGTGGAGCAGGGGGTGAGTGACAGACCTGGAGGAGGAGAGAGGAGAAGAGGAGATGGGAACAAGGCTGGAGGGAGGTACAAAGGAGGGACTGGGAGACAGTGCCCCAAGGCAGCAGAACGGAGGAAGGACAGGCTCGGCCTCAGACGCAGCCCTACCCCAGTTCTCTGGCTTGAGGCCTAGAGAAACATGTCCACCTCTGGGAGCCGCCTCTCTGTAGCACAGGGTGCTGGGAGCTTGCCACCATCCCAGCTCGGGCAGGAATTATTCCATCCGCATCCACAGGTACCTGGACAGGAAGACCTGCTGCAGGCCCCGGGGATGGCCAGCTGGGTATGGGAGGCCTTGCCGCTGCTCCTCTCCAGCTGTCCTCTCCTCCCTAGATTCAGTCCTGGTCTCTGTCTACGTGCAACTGGAATTCCCCGACAAGACCTGGCCGCTGGCGCACCCCAGGACCCTGACTCTGCCTCCTGCCTCGGCTGTTTCCTCCCCAAGAAATCTCACGAGCCTCAGCATCACCACAGGTAGCAGTCGTGGAAGGGGGCTCGGAGCCAATGAGCCCAGGTTGCTGGGGACCTCTCCCTGACTCCTGGTTCTTGCTCCCTGGTCCAACTCTTTCCTCACTTTCCTACCATTAGGCCCCTCCCTTCCTGTTCACACCCTGTGGTCTAAGGAGCAGGCAGTGTGGGCCCCGTCTTTCCCACCCCACTCCGATGCCCGCCACAGCCTCTGCTCTGAGCCCTGGTGCAGGGGCGGTGCTGATGGACAGCGTGATGACCCCTGGCCCTGCAGGATTGGTCCTGACCCGCAGGCCAGAAGCGCTCAGGCACCAGGAGGCTGCTGGCCCCGCCTCCTGACTTTCCCAGACAGCCTGCTCGCTTCTCTCCCCGTGTCTGTCACAGAGTGTAACGTCCACCACACGGGGCACAGCCACTGCGCTTGCCGCCCTGGGTACCAGTGGAGCACCCGTCTCTGCTCTCGAGACACGTCCTGCCCCTCTCACCGCCACAACGGTCGGCTTTGTGACTGTCAAATCTTCAGCCGTTCTGTCCCCAGCTACTGCCAGTTGCTGCCACCTGGTGAGGAGGGTTGGGAACTGGTGGAAGGGGAGGTTTTCTGTCTTGGTCTCTGAACCTGTATTTCTGCCAGCTGGCCCAAGGTCCCCTGCTCTTCTGGATGGGCAGAAAAGCCAGGTGTCATAGCAGAGCAGTTTGAGACTGGAGGAGCGAGACTGATGAATGAGGCCCCAGAGCTAAACAGACAAAGAGAGAAAGTGCTACTGAAACCCTGCTCTCTAGCGCAGGAAGCCAGGAGGCAGCTCCAGTAGCACCAAGTCACCCGGCAGGGAAGCCACGCTGGAAGGTTCCACCTTCTGTTCCCTGTGATGGGGTCTTCCAGGCTGGATTGCAGCAGCCTCACTCAGAAACCCATCCAGGGACAAGAGCAGAGCTGGGAGCGGGGAAAGAATGGACTTCAGAAGACAGGGGAAGAACCAGGTGTAGCTGTGCACACCTGTAATTCCAGCACTAGGGAGGCCGAGGCAGGAGGATTGCCACAAGTTTGAGGCCAGCCTGGGGAGGGAGGGGTGGCTTAGCTGCAAGAGAGCCTTGAGTTCCCCCTCTAAACCTGTCTTCTGCCCCCACAGTCCCCGGGAACCTGACCCTGAACTCCCAGCTGCAGCTCCCAGGGGACAAGCTGAGCCTGACCCTGCTCCTGACCCACAATGCCACCAACCTGAGATGGTTCTTGAGACGTCCAGAGAATGGGAGACACATCACCCTGCGGTCAGGGACACAGGTGTCCCTGAGCTCCGGCCAGGGCCAGGCCAGCCTCAGTGTCACTGGCATGTCCTACCACTGGGCAGGTAGCTGCTCCCTCCTCCTGCCCTTGGTTCTCTGCTCCTCTTTTTCTTTCCTTCCCTTTTCTTCTTCTTTCCATTTTTTCTCTGCTTCCCTTCACCTCTTCCTCTCTCTTCCCTCACCTCCTGTATTTTTCACCTCCTTCTTGGCCTTTCCATTGATTTATTTTGGGAAAACAAAGGCTAAAAGAGCCATTATAACATGGAAAATTCTTTAAGACGAGTCTTGTTCTCACTTTCTGGGACCTTTCAGGATTCACAAAGCCACAATTGTCCTAATATAGAAAGGTGTCATCTATCTGGTTCTCACTCCCTTTGCAGTATATGATAGCATCCTTCAGTGTTACCAAGCCGTCACAGAGACTGCAGAAGCAGGATGTTTTCCTTTAGCCAGATGTTAGAGACATGCAAGAATGTAGAACAATGTCCTTCCTCTAGTTATGTTTCATTTTGGAAAATGTAGTTATTTCTCACCAAACATCTCTGTTAACAAAAGAAAACTGAGCCGGGTGTGGTGGCACATGCCTTGAATCCCAGCACTCAGGAGGCTGAGGTAGGAGGAGCATTGTGAGTTCGAGGCCAGCTTGGGCTACAATGCGAGCGCAAGGCTGACCTGAGCTATATAGTGTGACCCTGCCTCAAAAAACTAGGGCCAGGAGTTTGGCTCAGTGGCTTAAGTGCCTGTCTGGCAGGCATGAGGCTGTGAGTTCGATCTCTGGTACCACAAAAAAAAAAAAAGAAAGAAAACTGAGCATGGTGACACATGCCTGTAATCCCAGCACTCAGGAGGCTGAGGCAGGAGGATTGCTGCAAGTTGGAAGCAAGCTAGGGGTACATAGTGAGTTCAAGGCCAGCCTGAACTGCGTAGTGAGATCCTGTCTCAAAAGAAGAAAGAAAGAAAGAAAGAAAGAAAGAAAGAAAGAAAGAAAGAAAGAAAGAAAGAAAGAAAACAGAAAAAGAAAGAAGAGAAAAGAAAAGAAAGAAAATTATAATATGGAGTATGCTGAGAATGTCTCACTTCCAGCTGAGAACAGACTATTTGCCCACATGGTAGATGACAGAGGTAACGGGAAGGGCATGACTGCAGGGGAAAAGATTCCCCTAAACTCTGTGGCCACAGCTAAGAAGGAAGGATCAGGAGCCTCTCCTACAGACCTCTTCTTTCCACAAATCCTTGAGGCCAGGGTCACACAATCTCATTTAACTCTTGTGATACACTCTGTGTGTCATTTGTTTTTTAAAATCTGGAAACTGAGTCCTGGAACTAGTTAGAGACCCCTCGGGCAGTCAGCAACACCCAAGTTCTGCCGTCAGTAGTTCGGTGCCAATGTACCACTCGGCCTCCCCGTCAATGTTCTGAAAGTCCTGGAAAGGCGGGGCCTGCTGGCTTTGAGCTGTCCCAGCCAGTGAGGGTCTCTGTCCTCAGAGGGCCGTCTTGGGATCTCTCTGGCAGTGACTAAGTTCTGTGTAGTAAGCAAGGAGGGAAACAAGCAGACAGGCTTGGGCAGTGGCTGGGGAGCAGCCGATTCTGGGGCACGGGCCGGCTGGAAGTGCCCCAGGCATAGTGCGTGTGTGTCTGCAGGTGAGTACGTAATCTACTTCGAGGCCCAAGGCTTTATCTGGAAGCTGCAGCAGGTGGTGAAGGTGGCCTTGCAGAAGACAGAGGTGGCCCACTTTCCAGACCAGCTGTCCGTCTCCCGCGCTGCCTCCCCCGGCTTCCAGCTGAGCTGCTGCTTTCCCAGCACGAACCTGGTCTACACCGCTGCCTGGAGCCCCGGGGAGGGCAACCAAGGTAGAAGAGGGATCGGACGCTGGGATCACAGGGGGAAGCGGGCAGTGCTCTCCTCCAGGCAGCTGGGTTTCCGGGGCTGACAAGGGAAGGCTGCCACAGAAGCTGGGGCTTGTGGGACCCAAGGCCGGCACCGTCGTCTCCCAGTCAGCGCCATCGCAGTTCGGTTGACAGAACACAGACACATACAACATTGCAAAACGTTCCCAGCCATACGATCTCATTTAACTCTTGCAGTAAACTCTCTGTGTTTATTTTGATGGTGGCCCCCATTTTAGAAATGTGGAAACTGAGTCCTGGAGCTAGCTAGAGACTCCTGCAGGGAGCTTCTCAGCCAAACCCCAGTTCTGCCCTCAGTAGTTCGGTGCCCAGGTAGCCCTCGGCTCCTCCCCACTGCTTCTTGCTTCTGAAAGTGCCGGAAAGACTGTGGGCCTGCTGGCTTCCGAGCCGTTCCAGCGAGTGAGGGTCTCATCGCTCCTCTCTCCCCGCCTCAGTCTCCTGGCTCAACAGGACAGACTCTCAGTGTTTGCTGCTGGACGTTCAGCACTGCCCGGAAGCCGACACCGCCTACACCTGTGTCCTGGAGAGTCCGGGCCTGGCTCCTCTTAGGAGGTCTGTCGCCGTCACCATCATCCAGGGTATGTGGGGCTGGGGATTCCCTGGGTTGTCTGCTAGCTGCTTGCCTTCGGACCGGGAGCCTCCTCCTTGATGTTGCTCTGCCGATCAGGCCGGGCTCCAAGGCTCGGCTGGGGCCCAGGGAAAGGCTCTGGCTGGGCTGCGACCGCTGAGTCCTCTCTGTTCACCATTCCTCAGATGGGGACACTGTCTGCCCTGACGACTTCTCAGCTGCTGCCTGGAACGTTACTAAAGCTGGCCATGTGGCCCAGCTCCCGTGTCCCATGAACAAGACAGGCACAGTGGAGAGGCCCTGTGGGCTTGATGGGGTCTGGGGGCCCATCCAGAACAACTGTGCGGACATGAGGATCCTGGCCTTGTATGAAGAAGCCAGGGTAAAGTCGCTGCCGCCTGCCTTTCTCCATAGCGCCCTCTCAGGCCTCTCAGACCCTTCCCCCCAGGCCAGCCTGCAAGTTATCTGACTTCTATCACAGGGAGCTCTAGCAGAGCCCGGAAGTAGGCATGGGGGCCTCACGGGGCCAGCTCTCTGCCTGGGAGTGGGGTGGGGTTCTCAGGCCACAGTCCCATCAAGGGTTCCCGACATCAACATCGGTGCCACCCCCCAGGCTCCCTCAGTCACCTCTCTGCTTCCTGCTCCCCAGAACAGGCGTGGGCCTACAGCAGCAAGGACAGGAGCAAGAGGGGGAGGGAGGGGGAGAGGAAGGAGGAGGAGGAGGAGGAGGAGGCCCCTCTGCGAGGATTCTCCCGCCCCCTCCTTCCCGTCATCTTGTCCATCCCAGCTGCTGCAGGCCGGCCAGGGAAAGCCTGATAATAAGGTGCCGGAGATCCTGGCAAGGCTGCAAGAGCAGGTGGAGGAGGCAAGCTCGCCCTCTGACTTACTGAGACTGCTGGGCACCGTGGAAATACTGGCTGAGGTGGTGGCAGAGGTTGGAACAGCGCTTAAACCCAGTGCCCTTAAGGTGAGAGCTCCGGGCCTCAGTAGATGCCAGCCGAGCAGCAGGGGTGGAGACTCCTCACTTGTGGGCCCCCTGCCCATCTGACATCACCCTGGGCAGCCAGGCTCCATGTCTGTGGAGCGTGCAGTGCTAGAAACACGTGGAAATGGGAAGGAAGGAAAGAGACATGACTGTGGAGGTGTCCGTGCATGTGCAAACGTGTGGCTCCCACGCACGCACACGCCCACACATGTGCACCTATATGCAATCCTGCATGAAGACACTCAGACACACTTGGCTTTTCTGGGCCTACCTAAATCACTCTCAGTAGGGGCAGCAGTTGGTGACCCAGAGACTGCAATGATGTCACACACTCTTCATGTCTGGACTGTATAGTATATGTGGCTGCACAGACACGAATGTGGCCCTTGACTACAGAAACTGTGCCCCTGCTGCTGGCCACCATTCCTAGCTTTGCAGACCTGGAAGGGATAAGGAATTGGAAAAGGGGTTGTAAGACAGAGGGGCTGGGTGTGATCAGGAGATTTGAAGATGTCCCAGTGGCTAACAGTCCCCGGGCTTCCCACCTAGAAAGTCTTCTTCACGGGCCGGTCTTCTGTCCCCTCTGCTCTCCAGCCCTTGGTCTTGCATAGGAAGGGTACAGTTGGGGTCTGTAGGTCCTAGCACCCCAGGCTCAGCACCATGGGCTCCAGCAGGTCAGGCTTGTCTGTCTCTTGGGTGCCACAGGATCTCCTGACAATCACAGACAAGGTCCTAGACATGAACGCCAGCTCTCTGTGGACCCCGGCCCAGGCCCAGGAGCCCTCAGTGGGCTCGTATTTCCTGCTGGCTGTGGAAACCCTGGTATGCAGCCTGTCTCCCAAGGATCTCCCCTTCTCCTTCAACTCCTCCAATGCGCTGCTGCGGAGTCAGCTCCTGGAGCCCACGTTCGCTGATGACTACCACATCTCTTTCTCCACTCGGCCCCCGCTGCGGGCCTGGATCCCCAGGTATTCACTGACCCCACTGCTCCATAATGGAACCAATGTCAGTGTGACCAGTCTGGTGCTGCAAAAATTGGACCAACTTTTGCCCTCCAACTATGAGCAAGTGCTGGGGGACCTCCAGTATGCCACTCCTGGCCTGGTCCTCGTCATCTCCATCATGGCAGGTGGCAAAGCCTTCTCCCAAGCAGAGGTCATCATGGACTTCGGGCAGACAGATGGTCCCCTGCACTGCGTCTTCTGGGACTATAATCTCTTCCAGCGTGCAGGAGGCTGGTCAGACAAAGGGTGCCAGGCTCAGGCAGCTGAGGGCGGCCTTGCCACTCAGTGTATCTGCCAGCACCTCACTGCCTTCTCCATCCTCATGTCCAGGTATACTGTTCCAGAAAACCCTGTCCTGAAGTACCTGAGTCAAGTGGGCTTGGGTACCTCCATCCTGGCACTGCTCGTGTGCCTGGGCGTGTACAGGCTGGTGTGGAGAGCCGTGGTGCGGAACAAACTTGCCTTCTTCCGCCACGCCGCCCTGTTCAACATGGCAATCTGTTTGCTGAATGCAGACATTTGGTTCCTGGTGTCCTCGGTCTTTCTTCCAGGGACTCAGGACCCGCTCTGCCCGGCCATTGCCTTCCTGTGTCACTTTTTCTACCTGGCCACCTTTTTCTGGATGCTGGCGCAGGCCCTACTGTTGGCTCACCAGCTGCTCTTTGTCTTCCACCAGCTATCCAAGCCCCTCGTTCTCTCCCTGATGGTGACCCTTGGCTACCTGTGTCCCCTGGGGCTTGCAGGTGTCACCCTGGGCTTCTACCTGCCTCGAGGGCAATACCTGAGGGAAGAGACATGCTGGCTGGATGGGAAGAGTGGGGCGATCTACACCTTCGTGGGGCCAGTGCTGGCCATCGTGGGTGTGAACGGGCTGGTACTCGCCACGGTTGTGCTAAAGTTGCTGAGACCCTCGCTGTCAGAAGGGCCCCCGGCTGAGAAGCGCCAGGCTCTTATGGGGGTGTTCAAAGCCCTGCTCATTCTCACCCCCATCTTCGGCATCACTTGGGGCCTGGGCCTGGTGACTCTGGTAGACGAAACCTCCACAGTCCCTCATTACATCTTCGTCATCCTCAACGCCTTCCAGGTAGGCGTGTGTGGTCTGTGCTCATTGCCCCTTTCAACGGCCTACGCCACTGCCCATCCTTTCTCAAGGAGGCCACATAGTGCAGCAGAAGAAGCTAGTTGAGCAATTTTAGGAGGCCTAGGTATAGCTCCCAGTTCCTCCACTGACTAGTTGCACAACTTTAGATAAACAAATTACATATCTTCTCTGAATTTCGGTTTTCTTATGTGTAAATTAATATCTGACTTTGCTAACCAAGTAAGGAGACTGTCAGTACCCAATCCTTTGGTATCCATTTTGTAACCATGACAACAAGAAAACCACCTGAAATGGATCATGTGCACCAAGGGGTGCTAACTTCAGAAAAACCAAGATAGGACACCTGGGGATGTGGATTAGACCAGAGGACGGAGGCTGCAGGAAGAGGAGAGGGAGCCAGCTAATTCCAGCCGACACCCTGCTCCTCCAGCTTTCTCTCATTCTCTCTTGGCAGGGGGTCTTCATCTTATTGTTTGGTTGCCTCACAGACAAGAAGGTGAGTCTGTATGGCCAGCCCCTCCCTGGCTGGCAGCCAGAAGGCGGGGACTTGACTGCCACAACTCAGGGGATGTACTTCTCCCCAGGTTCAAGAGGCCTTACGCAAACGCTTCTGCCACACCCGATCCCCCAACTCTGCCATCTCCCTGGTGAGTCGCTGGCTCTAAGGCCCCAGCTGTCTCCCAAGAAGGTCAGAGGGGACCCACAACCTTCCCCAGAGATGGGTACAGCTAGATGCCAGGAAAAGAATGGGGTTGCTCTTTAGAATGCATCAGTTTCAGGTTCAAGCTCCTGTGATGGGAGCAAGTGAGCCAGAGTCGTCAGATGCCCAGGTTACTGACTATGACCCAGATCCTGTTAGCGCTCTTGTCTCTGGTTTTCCCCATGTGAAAAATCAGCCCTAGGTTAGGATTTGAACAGAAAAGGCAGAATCGGTGCACACAGGATGATGTAGTCGAGAGCAAAGTTCTGGGAATTGCTGCATCCCGGGAGGACGAGCAAGCTCTCTGCAGAAGGGGTGACTGTAATAATGATCACCCAGCAGCTAGTTGGGTCTTTCCATCTTTTCCTAGGCAACAAATGAAACCTACATCTCTGAATAGAGGAAGAAGCCAAAATGCCAGGTGAGGACCAGCTTTCTCAGGAGCAGTGCGAGCATGCGGTGAGAAATGAGGATGGGGGCAGAAAAGGACTCTGGGAAAAATTCTCCACAGCAGCTTTTCACAAAGCTACCACAGCCCGAAGGGTGGAAAGCGGGCTTTTCTAGGGTGGCCATCTCAGGACGAGCCCAGAGCGCAGGAGGCCTAGCGTCAACAAACTGGGGCTCGGTTCTCTCTGAAAATCCCTTTTCACACTACTGAACTCCAAATTATCCTTTAAACAAACAAACAAACAAAACAAAAATAAAAACAAGCTTGTTTTAAAGGAATTGTTGTGGGGTTGTGGGCTTGGTTTCCAGAGGATAGCGTATCCTGCAGAGTTGGACGTGGTGGCTGCCACCAGCCCCAAGCTTTAGGGTGAGCTCTTTTATGGGGCAGACCAACACTTCAGGGTGAACCCTGAACTGCGCACGAACCCACAAAGGAGGTGAGGGTGTGAGCTGGGGCCCACTGGATGGCGCCTGGCCCTAGGGCTCTGCACCCTTCCCGGCTCACCTTGGGAAAGGCAGACATGTCCATTAGTCCCATGTGTTTCTCCTGCAGCTCACTGGTTCCCACTCTAAAGTATCCAAGCAAGAATACTTTGAAAATGTAGCTCACACCACCCAATGACCTCATGCATAAACGAACCTATTTTTCCTGCCAAACTCATCAGACATTAAAGTTCTAAAGAATTGCAAGTAAAACTGCCTCGACCAGTTTTTAAATTATCACCAGGCCACTTTACAGAACTAATGGATGAAAGTGGTTCTAGCTACTCAGGGATCTCTTTTCTGGTATCCTTTTTTTTTTTTTTTTTTTTTTGCGGCACTGGGGATTGAACTCACAACCTTGCGCTTGCCAGGGCAGGCGCTTAAGCCGCTGAGCCAAACTCCCCAGCCCTGGTTTTTTTGAGGCAGGGTCGCACTACGTAGCTCAGGCCGGCCTTG
>RJWM01006159.1:0-86413 GCA_004363535.1 Dasyprocta punctata | reverse complement strand
GGACGCAAGGAGAGCCCGGGGTCGCCGTGGTCAGCTGGTGTGGGCGCAAGGAGAGCCAGGGTCACCGTGGTCAGCTGGTGTGGACGCAAGGAGAGCCAGGGTCACCGTGGTCAGCTGGTGTGGACGCAAGGAGAGCCAGGGTCGCTGTGGTCAGCTGGTGTGGGCGCAAGGAGAGCCAGGGTCACCGTGGTCAGCTGGTGTGGGCGCAAGCAGAGCCCGGGGTCACCGTGGTCAGCTGGTGTTGACGCAAGCAGAGCCCAGGGTTGCCGTGGTCAGCTGCTGTGAACGCAAGCAGAGCCCGGGGTCGTCATGGTCAGCTGGTGTGGGCGCAAGGAGAGCCCCGCCGTGTGCGGGGAAGCCAGGAGGCTCTCCCAGCGGCCATGGTTCTGAGCTGCCTCAACACGCCCCACTCCATGTGGGTTGGCCCAGGACGAGGCCTTGGGAGGGTGGAGTAGGCTTAGAGGGGCGCCGGAGGGGTGCTCCCTGCACAGGACTCAGGTGGCTCTGGGAGACTCGCGTAAAGAGCCCTGTGGGCATCTCCTGTCCCTGCTCCTGGTCTGAGCTGCAGCTTCTGCCCCCACCCACCTAGGTGGCTGCCACCGGGCCCAGGGCAGAGCCCGCTCTCAAGCTCTGAGCCCCTAACATGTGGGTGAACCCAGCTCTCTTCGCCCGAAGAAAACACCTCAGGCCTTTCCACTAGCGATGAAAGCCGAGTGACAATAGGCAGGGCCTGGGAAGCCAAACGAGGAGTCCCGGGGACAGCTCTGTCTTGAGGACGATGGAAAACTGTCACAGTTTCAAGTGGACATTTGCACTTTGGAAGCTTTTTCTGAAAGAACTGGAAGCCAAGAAAAACACAAGAACCAGAAAAATAAAACCGACTGTTCAAAATGCTAGCATGTTTAAGTCTGTTAATTGGGAGAATAGTAAGCTCATAAGCAGTGTTATAATTGGCAAAATGAAGCATGAGGCCTAAAAGATAAAATCCTGTGTAGTGTCATTCTGATATCAAATCTATTTTATTTATTAGAACATTCTGACAGCTAATCAACACAGACTCTGCGTGGCACGCCATGAATCTCACGGACTGACACATGGACAAGCACCCAGCCCTCGCCTCAGATATAATAAATGCTTATTAAATGTCATTCCACTTGATAAGCTCTACTATCAACCATGTCCACCACTCCCGTACAAATCGTATTCTATATTTGGAGACACCCACTCCATAAGTCAAAGCAATAACTTCAGGGGAAAAACACTCTAATTTAGTATCCGAAGTTTACAAGCATTCGTGGCACTGAGCCTCTATGCATTCAGGGGTAAGAGGTCCTCACCACAGTCTCCCCTTCGCCCTTTCTTCTCTGCAGATGCTGCCAGCTTATCAAGGCCCGTCTGGACCTCAGCGTCATTCCTCGGTATTATTCTGGGGAGAAGATTCCAGCCAGTCTCAGAATCCACACGTGACCCGACTAAAAGGCGAGGGGAGGCGCGCTGCGTGCCAGGCGGCCGACAGTGCTCACGCCCGTCCCTCACCGCCTGCTGTGTCCAACGCGAACCCAGCGCCCAGAGAACCACACCGAGCGACGCGCTTCCTCCGGAGCCGGGGTGGAAGAGCACGGGCTCTGGACAGATGCGCCTGGATTTCGATCCTGTCAGTCCTTCTGCCTGCAATTTCCAGGGAAAGACCTTGTTATCTAGGACATCTCTTCTCTCCAGCATTCAGCATGCTGAAAGCTTCATAAGAGAAAGTCAATCAACTCTGAAGGAAGAAGATCTCCTAATGTAGCAACTCGGAGGCCATTTCTGGAGTCAGTGCCCTCTCACTCATGAATTCCACAGGTAAGGAGTTCATCGTCAGGAATGTCCAGGACATAGCTTTAAGGAAAGGTTACCGCTGATTAAAATGATCCAGAAAAGAATCAGGTAAATCAAGTGAACAATGAAAATCAACCTTACACTTCCAGAGTTATCAGAAATAACAGGGAAAGCTGGAGTGACAGTCACTGCTCACTGCCTCCCAGGGTCTGCCTTCCCATTTTTCCGGGTAAGAGAACGTCCCAATTTCAGCTCAGCACCACAGTCACAGTTCTGTAATCCGCTTGCCTTGCTGTAGCCAGGGCACTATCCCAGCAACGTGAGGGGAAGCAGTGTACCCAGCTTCCCAGCTGCGGCCTCTGCTCTCCATCCTGCCCCCGGACTGGAGCCAAGTGGCGCCACGCGGGACCAGGAAGAGAGGTCACCAATGCCCGCTGATGTGGAGCCGCGGATAGAGCCTGCACCGTTTCCTGAGCCTGGGCAGCCGGGCCAGCCCTGTGCACCCTCGTAGTCTAGCAGGGGGGACGCCAAGCTGTAACTCTCGGGAGCCAGTGATGTGGGGTCTCCGCTGCACACGCTGAACCCATGCTTCTCCTCTCTGCAGACCTCAGGAGTCTTCCTGGAACGCAGAGGAAACCGGGAGGCGTTCACAGAGTTGGAAATCAGCTTGGCGTCGAACTAGGCAAGGTGACTTGGAAAAGCAGTGCCAGACTCACTGAATACTTTTCTTCATAAACTGGAATGTAATCTTAGCCTACTGGCTTTTTTTCTTCTCAGTGTGACAAAAACAAAATACGCCAAAATAGACAACGCATCAAGTTCTTGTTTTGAGTGAGATCAAAGGCAAAGTGACATCTGTCTGCATGTCTCTGTTTCTCTTTCCCGCTCTGATTTTAAATCTGCGACTACCTCAGCTTTGGGCTGTAGGTGGGGCGATGTCAAAGCCCATTTGATCCAGAAGCAAAGCGTGAAGCAAGCCATCGTCATGCTCCCGGCCAGAGGTTCGGACCCACGCACGGTCCCGTCCAGGCGGGGTCTCTCAGCTCTGTTCAGTTCCCCTCTGGCTTCTCCTCCAAGCCCACGAAGGTAGCAGGTGTCACACTACAGTAAAATTCGGGTGCATTCGGACACTTCCGACCGCTGAGCACTTTTCCTGCTGTAACCCAGCAGCTGCGGGACACCGAGCGAGAGCGTGGACTTCTCACCCGAGGCGAGGCCGGGCCCAGCACTCCACTCCGGCGCGGGACGCGGCAGCCTCGCCAAGCGCTCAGCAGGGGCCCGGGCCCGGTGGGAGCTCCGTAAACATCGGCGCTGCTCACCTCAGGGTCGCCGGTTGCCGAAGACGTCTGTGATTCTGCGCACTGAGCCCGATCCTCTTCCCTGGGGAGTGGAGCCCCGGATGGCCACCGGCACACAAGTGCTATGGGTACTGGCGCCAGCGCGTTTCTCCTGAGCGCCCATCGATCTGCAAAGGGCGGACAGAGCTGGGAGGAGAGTCCGCATCGTGAAACAGAAGAAGGCAACGACGAAAAGAAAACTTAGCAGCAGCTCTGTAGCTGTAGCTACTTGAAAATCACACCAAACCCATGTGACTCTTTTGATCCAATAATAGTCAAATCAATGCTCACAGCGTTACTGGGTTTCAATCGTGAACAAAGCTCCCTTCTTATTAATAAAAATAATTATTGCATCACACGGCACAATTGGAAAGGAACCTGTGGTTTTCACAACAGAGATGCATAACGTGAGTACCCGTGAGTACCAAGCTGTAAAGTAAAAGCAGCCAGTGAGGGATAACAATAGTCATCCTTATGTCCCTCAGAGTTATGAGCCTAAAATAAAATCAAGAAAAAAGTTACGGAGTGGCAAAACTTACCAGAATTGTACTTTGTAAAGGACGGGATTGAACAGGTATGAGTAGACGACACAAGGCAGAAATCCACTTCGTGAAGTGGACACTGTCACACAGCACGTGTGAAAATCACACACTCCTAAGATGGCTCTGGAGTCAAAGATCCAACGCGCAACCCCAGGGCTAGAAACCAGAAGATCGCGCTTCCTTCGCCTTCGTTTGGCATCTATTTAAAAGACTGCATTGTCTTCTGTCTACGCCGCAGACGACCCACTCCAATTTAACACTCTCCAGCACCCCCGCCCGCTTTCCGCCCTCCCAACCCACCAAGGCAAAGCAAGAAAGAATGGGTGCTTTGATTGGGAAAATGAAACTTAATCCTAGCTCCAATTGTTTTTTTTTTTTTTAAGGTACTAAACTACAGGCATTTTGCTTAATTTCTTCTCAACTCATTTGTATTTGAGTGCAACTAACTTATGATACATGCACTATAAAAAGACCTAAAATATCAGACTTTAGTAATCCCTAGGTGGCTGTATGCAGAGCAGATGTTCTGTTATGCTCTCCAGACGCCAGCTGTAAGCACCATTAATTAAAGACAGTACAGGGCGGTGCACTTCAGCGTGTAGTTAAAACCACACTAGCCAACAGGGAGGTGAAACACGGGCCAGGACGACTCAGCTGCAGGGAGGCCACGGGAGAGACCACGCTCACTTGTGCTGCGCTGATAACGGGCCCAGCCAAGGAGCAGTGGTAAGTGAAAGGAGCCACACTGGCTTGGAGCGCCGTGGTGGCTCTGGGAATTCCGGAATCACCAGCTTTGCTCAGAGCTTGCACACTGCACGCCTTGGTGAGGGAGGATTAAAGTTATTTATTCAGGAAACCCTTGGACAACCTGAGATGCCCTTTAACACTGTAGGGAAACAAAGACCTCATAAAACTCAGACCAAGTGGATTTTACTCAATTGTCTAGATTTTTTTTTCCATTTCCAACAATCCTAGCTCATCCTGTTCATTTTCTCTTTTCAATACATTGCATATTGTCCCTCACTGAGTGCTGTCTTGTCTCTTGTGCACGCTATGATCCCCCCTCATTTAGCTCAACTTTGTGTGCACTGAAGAGCAGAGTCTTGAGGCCCATCCTGGGGGACGGCGAAGCCCACTGGACCTCCCAGTCAGAGATCCGGCCTCCGTTCAATCTCTCAGAGCTCACCCTCAAACGCAGTGTGGACTGGAGCAGCAAGGCTGCTGACCACATGAGTGCGTTTTAGGTTAAGTCGTTCACACCAAGGTCACCTTGGTTTCCACCTCCGTCCCTCTCAGAACCAGCAGCATTTTCTCCAGACAGAGAAGCAGGCGAGGTGGTTAACGCTTAGACAGTAAGGCCTCCTTCGGGTTAAGCAGGTGGATTTAGGACTCAGTCCTTCACGAAGTAGAACGCTGCCTGCTTACACCTGTCCGCAGCACTGTGGGGTGGAGTCAAAGATGACAGCACGCGCCTGACAGCGTTCTCTCAATTCTGCCCTTCGCATCCCCTCGGAAGATGCGACCCTTATTTTCTACATTGTCACAGAGAGAACCCTGTCCATTTTACTCTAACACAATTATAAAAGATTTCAATTCATTTTTCTTTAAGTGGTCAATTATGAAAGGTTCTGTCTTTATAAAATTTAAAAACCTATCATGGTTTATCTGATTAATTCAAATCATATAAAATCACTCCTATTCCACATTTTCGAACATACAAAATGACTGTTCCTTTTAGTTCAATCTCTAAAACACTGGTTCACAAAATCTGAAAACTGATACAATCGATTGAGCAGTATTAAAATCATGCAACAGATGCGACTACTTTCAAATGACATTTTGTTTAAAATATAACACCAAGCAGAGAGATGGAAAACAACCCCACTTTGCTGTAAAATAAAAATGATCCCTTGGGATCAATGCGAGAGGACGCACAGCCCGAGGCACAGGCTGATCTGCCCGAGTCGCCACTCTCGTCCCTGTGCCTGGACGGGGTGGGGCGTGGGGTGGGGTGCAGTGGGAGGCGCGGTGTGGGGTGCCATGTGGACGCCATGGGAGGCACTATGTGGACACCACGTTGGGTCCTCACCTCTTGCTGCTAGGCCCGTAATTTAACTGAGTCTGTAGATCATCCCCTCTTAATTACCACTGGAAAATGACTTCATAAAACGGAAAACGCTCACTTGGAGTTACAGGAAGCTTCACGCTGGCCAGCAGAGGGGTGAGTTCCTCTGTCAGGGTCACCAGACATCGCCGGCCGCCAGTCCCAAGCCGCGCTGCGCCCACCCTGTGGCACCTGCAGCTTGCAGACTAGGAGGTGAGCACACATTAACCAGCCAGACAAAAGCAGCGCAAAGCTCTCTCCTGGGAGGTGATGGGAAATGAGCTTATCTTACCTACCGAGACCAGAGCGATGCCTGCTACTCACTTGGGCTTGGCTTGGAAGCAGGGGCCTTGCCCAGAAGCACCCTGGGGAGACTGCGGCTGGGCGCAGCACCCTCCTGACAAGGGCAGAGCCGGGCCATCCGATGGGTGCCTGTCCCCCTAGCACAGCCCCTGCCTTCTGCACTATGACCTGCAGCATCACTGCGGTACCCTGGCCATGAGGAACACACTGGACAGGAGAGCCTCTCCAGCACCGGCCGACCTGTGCGTGGCCAGATCAATGGCTTGAAAGTGTCGAGCTGTCTCCTAGGGTCAGCAGAACAAATCCTGAGGGATGGTTTTAACCCTGGGCCTCAGCTGCCCATTCACGCTCACCCTCCCAGGCTGACCCGGCTCCTCTGTTTACGGTACTTGTTCACTGACTTCCTCTCTCCACTTCTCCGAAGCGGTAAACTGCGGGAAGGCACTGATCCATTCATCTGTGGCAAACTCTGCTTCGGTGCCCAGACAGCCCCAGGCACGGAGGGAGCGGTTCCTCAGCACCACTGAATGGCCGAGCCGTGAGGACTGGCACAGTGACACTGTGACGCTATCCATCCAGAGGCAAACAGCAGAACAAAGATGCTCTCTTGTTTGTTCTGACAGTCCTTTCTCAATACTACTGCCTTCCTCCAACTTCACAAACCCTACAGATGCTTATTTGTCAAGAGTTTGCAGCTGCTGTAGGAGCAATGAGCAAAACACCATCTGAATTTCTGCAGTGGTGTGGGGGGAATCCGTGTGACGAGAGCCTGTGTCTCGTGCTTACTCAACAAATCCAGCGTTTGCTGGGGCTCCGGGCAGCGCCGTCTGACCTGTCACTTGCCGTCCTTCCTGCGGACTAGGACAGCTGGGTTGACTGACAAGAACTGTCCTTGTCCATCTCATTCACTGCACTGGCATGGTGCAACTCCTGGCTCTTCCCCAAAGTCAACATCACCATAAAGGGCAGTGTTTTCAATTGATTCAGGACATCAAGGTGGCCAAAGCAGTGCGGCTAAAGACACTCAAGCAAAAAGCTTTGTCAGCAAACAGGATAGCTACCCCTACTTTTTTCTGGGTTTCCATGGCATGGAGAATGGTTTCCCATCTTTTGACTGTCAGTTTATGAATCTGTTTTGGAGCTAAATGTGTTTCTTGAATGCAGCATATTGTTGGACCTTGCTCTTTGACCCATTCTGCTACTCTGTTTCTTTTGATTGGTGAGTTGAGACCATTTATATTGATGGTTATAACTGACATGTGTTGATTTTTCTTTTTCATGTTGTTTTCCTTTGGTTTGTTCCCCGTCTTTCTCCTCTGTTTAATTGCTTCTTTCTATTGGCTTTCATTAAAACCTCACACCATAGTGATAAATGTGCACCTATTGTTTATAGCAGCACAATTTATAATAGCTAAATCTTGGAAACAAACCAAATGCCCATCAACCGAGGAATGAATTAAAAAAAGACATATATATATATATATATATATACATATATATATATATATATATATATAACTCAACCATAAAGAAAGATAAACTGAAGACTTTTATAGGTAAATGGATGCAACTCAAGACCATACTCACAAGTGAAATAAATTAGACTCATATATGGAAACATTGAATTGTCTCACTAGTGTGAGAAACTGAATGAGTAAACAGGATCCAAAACGTGTAATAGATACTGTGAGTTGGCAAGAAACTGTTCAAAAGTAAAGACAAACTGTGATGGGGAAAAGGGGCAAGGAAGAAAGGGCAAAAGAAAAAATACACATATTTATACACAGATAGTTATACAGCTAGTTTCTCTTACTTCATTGAAAAGGAAGGTTTGTGTTAATATTGTTCAGACAAGATATCATGCCTATATCTTGTACTCTGAACGCTACTACAAAGATAATAATATGCAATGTATTAAGTATTGTTACTCTCCTACTAACCTGTTTTGACACTGTTTTATTGTTATTTCTATTTTTTTCTCTTTAAAATAAAAAATAGACTTCCAGAACTGGAGAGAACAATGGGATAAATATGTTCAAAATTAGAAGAATATTTTGAGGAGATAAATGGTAATGTATCTTTAATTGTAACTTTCTTAAAATTTAAGTATTCACCATATTCTTTGATCGCACCTCCTGTTTTACTATGTGCTAATTTAAAACATACAACTCAATAGTTTTACTGTTCACACTTTTGTAATCATCACTGCAACTAATTTTGGAGTATTTTTATTTCCTCCCCTTGTGAAGTCCCATACTCATTCTCCCTCAGATTCCCAGCCTAAGGCAACCACTCGTTTGCTTTCTGTGTCTGTGAGACTTTTTGAAATGATGGGTTCAAAGGTTAAATCCATGAATGAACTGAAATTATACTAGAGTATATACAGTAGGGTACACTATAGTATATAAAAGTTTTATGATAAAAATTTGAACCATTTCTTGAACACGCAGAAGTACATGCTGAAAACATAAGAGAAATAAATACCGTGAAGCACAGACGTGCCGCTCTTGAAGATCAGCCTCACATCTGGGCGGAGAAGCTGCGTCTGCCAAGTCACCGGAGGCTGGGAGGCTGACTCGCAGTGGAGCCCACCTCTGAGATTCGGGGTGAGGCTGGGAAAGCGGGGTGTGGCCAGCCTTAGCTGGGCGCTGCTGATGCGAAGTGGAGGGGAGCGTCAGACCAGCCCAGCTTCTGGGTGCCATCTGGACGGGGTCTCTGGCGCCTGAGGCTGAGGAGAAGGAGAAACTCAGATGGGACAGAGAGGGGCACTGGAGGTTGGGTCACGCAGGCCTCGAGGCAGGAATTACCACTTCTCACTACAGCTGGAGTCACAAAGGACCGAGTCACCAGCCTGTGACACACACACCCAGGAGCCCTGAGCTCACCTGCCTACCAGGTTTCCTGAAAACGCCGTGCGAAAATGCTTTTCAAAGAGAAGTGTGGATGACTGGGTTTTTTCTCACCATTAAACACCTGATTTTGCTGCGTGTCAGAGCTCTGTTTCTGAAATCAACAAAAGTCCGCACGGGAACCCTGCAGGACAGGATGAAAGGGCAGCTTCTCGCCTTGCTGGGGACAGACAGACAGCTCGGAGTGGACGCTGGTGCAGACGTGAGGGCCACGCAGCCTCTGAGCCCAGGTGCACGCGGGGCCGTTTCCTGGGCGGGTCCCGAACCCGCGGGAGCACAGTCCCACCTCCCTTCCTGACTGCAGACCCGCCGCCGGGTTAGGTGGGTGGAAGCCGAGACACGGGGCCGGGGAAGCCTGGCTGGCGCGACCTTCGGAATCAGCGAGCCGGGAGCAGGTCTGTGGCGGGAGGGGCAGCCTGGGTCAGCGCATGTGCACACACAAGCGTGCACACATACATGCACACATACATGCACGCACGCATGCACACACATAAGTGCGCGCACAACACATACACACGTGCGCAAAAAAGGACATACATGCACACGCGCACACACATGCACACACGCAGGCACACACATGCACACACAGACACGCACGTGTGCAGACGCGCACACGTGCACACCGTCGCGGGAAGGTGACCTCCGCGAAGCTGAGCCCCGCCTGCAGTGACAGTGAGGCGGCCGTCAAGCGCGGGTACCCGGCAGGCAGCACCCGGGACAGTCACAGCTCGCGGGGCTCCCGCAGCGGCACCTCTCTGACACAAGAAGGGACCCTCCTGCTGCCGGTCGGGGAGGCCCAGGGAGTGCCCGACAGCGTCACATTCCAAGGGCAGGCCGCCCAGGCGGGCGGTCACCTTCCGTCCCCTCCACCTGTCCCAGGCGCAGGGCGGGCCCTGGCCCTGAGACATTTGCTGGGCTCACTGTGAACGCGCGGCTCCGTTTCTACGCCAGCCGGCATGCGGAAGCGCGAACACCGCGTGGAGATGCCGCGGGCTTTAACCGCACGTGGCGCTCACCCGAGTCTCCATCCCGACACTTCATGGCTCCGTGGTCCCGGGCAGAAGGGACGCGGCCGGCACGGCGTGGGCCCCAGTGCGCGGACCGTCCCCGGAGCCCCCGCCGGGTGGCGCGGGCCTCCGTTCCAGGAGAACTGGGGCAGCGCGCCCCACTCTCGGGCCCCGACGCCAGGCCGCGCCGCCTTCCCGCCCGAGCCGGCTGGGGAGCTCCTGCTGCTGCGCCGCTGTCTTCCAAGGCGGGTCAGGCCGCCGCGCGGAAGCCTGTCGAGCTCAGCCACGCACGGATTCCGGACCCTGACACTAGACATCGCGCTGCCCGCGGAGACAGCGGCCGTGACCGCAGCGCCCCAAGCCGAGGGCGGCGTCCCGAGGCCCTGCCCGGCCGGCGGACTCCGGGCCGCTCCGCGCGCGCCCCCTCGCGGCCACCGCAGAGCGCGGCTCGGCGTGAGGCCCGGGTCGGCGAGCAGCGCTTGGGGTCCCGGAGGCCTGCGGGAGGCGTGGAGGGCTCGGGGGCGGTCAGTCCCTGCAGCCCATGGAACCCAGTGACTGGCTCATCTTTAAAGGCTGCTAACACGGATCTTGAATTTTAATCTGTGCCCCCGTCCTGGGAAGTGGCCTCCTCCTCCGGGCTGTCCCCAGAGCCGCGGAGCTGGGCTCTGTAGTTGCGCTCCCTGTCGCTGTATCCTGCTCTACCTCAGTTTACCTCATGGAGCGCAGTCATACAGTCTGGTGGGGGTCCGTGTTGGAGACCGGCGCGCTGTGAGCTTGCTGTCGTTGGCCACAGTGTGAGAGACGCCAGGTCCTCTCGCGATGCCGGGAGGCAGGTGTGACTGTGGCACAGAGAGAGGGCGCCTGGGGGCAGAGCTGCGACCCTCAGCCTCCCGAGCCGCTGAGAAGTGGGCAGGGCGGTGCAGGTGCTCAGAGGCCCAGCGCCTCCCCTGCTCACTTGGCCGAGGTCCGCGGGGAGGGCTGACATCCCGTGGGCCCCGACAGCCCCCGGGGAGCACGGGCGGGGCTGGAAGGTCACTGCTGTGCGCGCACAGGGGGGCTCCGGGACTCAGCCGCGATCCTCCCCGTGACGGGACGGGTCGTTTCTGCAGAGTGAGACCCCCAGACTCTGCAAAGACAGGACTGGCACTGGATCGGAGAGTCCCAAACGTCATCCGAGTTGATGTACTCTGAATGTAAATAATCCGAGACTGAGTCCCTGTCTCATCGAGTTAGCGGTTCTGGGAATCGTTTCTGGGGCTCCTTCGCCTCCAGGCGTGGATGGCGTCCCTGTGCAGCACACGGCACGCGGGCTGTCCCCCAGCTCCCGTCCCCCACAGACACGGCCATCGGCCCAGCACCCAGGCCCCGATCTCCGCCTTCCGCAGCCGACGCCCCAGAACCCGGCGTCCCCAGCCTCTCTGCACCTGCAGCCCCGGGCTCCCACTCCCCTGCGCTGTCCTCCGGGCCGAGGCCAGGGGCCGCCTTCCACAGGGCCTTCCTCCCCTGCCACAGATCCCAACGACTGAGGAGCGCCAGGGTAGGAAGTAGATCAGACTGTCCACACCCTTCTGTCTGCAAATTACTCTGCCACATCTTTAGGATCAGCGCGAGGACTGGGAGGAGAGCGAGCTCCGAGGTTGGGACGGAGGCTGCAGGGCTCAGGGTTTAGATGAGGACCGCGTGGCTCCGTTTAGTGCGTTTACTTCTGCTGCCACCTGCTGGCGCCAGGGCTGAGCGGTGAGAAAGCAGAGTTCCACGCAGCCCGTGGGGTCAGATGGGCAGGGAGAGAGGAAGAGCGGCTCCATGGTTTCTTGCGGGGGGGGGGGTTGTGTTCTATTTTGTCTTGTTTTGTTTTGAGACAGGCTCTCACTATGTAGCCCAAGGTGGTCTTAAACTCCTGACAATCCTCTTGCCTCAGCCTCCCAAGTGCTGGTATTGCAGGCGTTCCCCACCACGCCTGACTTGGATGGAGGGGTTGTTAGTGGTCTTAAAAGACAACAACAGAATATGAGCAAAGTTTTAAATGAGGAAGTGAAGTTGCACTGTGCTAGGAGAGACGTCTGTGGGAAGACTGAGATGAGAAAGTGGGTGCGAGACGCAGAAGAGGGGCCAGGTAGGAGTGGGAAGAGGCTACCAGGAGGTTCCGGGGTGCCTGAGCCCTGGGTCCCATGCGTGTCACGGCCCTCGGGGCTCCTGGGGTCACCCAGTCAGTGACAGAGGGCAGCACTGCACAGTGGATCTGAACTGTAAAAGGCGTGTTCTCTCAAGCCCGGTCCCCTTGTTCATTTTACTGTTTACCCAAAATCATGTCCTGGAAAGCTGATGAAATCTCACTTTTAACAAATAAGCAACAGTTGGAAGTACAAGATGCTGATAGGGAACAAGTGAATGCCTTCCTTGACCTGAAGATTACGCGGCTTCCACGCCACACACTGCAGCCTTAATGAACGTGCAGGCACAGACTTGGTATTTGCCCTGGAGGTAATAGGCTGAGAGGTTTCCATCAAAGTCAAATCAAACGGAACAATCCCATGCAGAGATAGGAGGTGTTATCAAAACACACACTGAGTGCTTACTTTTAAAAATCATCACTGTAAAAAGACATGTTGCCATGACACCCCCCCAATCACCCCCTTACTTTGGGCGCTGTCACCCACCTCTCAGGTTCCGAGCCCTCTTCCCTGAGCACCTGTACTGGATGTGGCTGAGTGCTGCGGACGGGCGCCCTCCAGCAGAAAGACCCCGCACCCCACCCACCTCGGTCACTGTCCAGCACCCTGTGACTTCCAGCTCCTCCCAACATCAAAATGACCAGGAAAGGAAAACGTTTTAAATCAATTTAGGGCATCCAGATAACTAACGATACCAAGGAAAAATAAGGAATAGTACACAATGGATTTCAAAATAGCTGGAGAAAGGACTTGGGCTGTCTTCACCACAAAGAAAGAAAAGATGAGGAGAGAGATCTGCCCGCCCTGACAGATACCCAGCAGTGTGTGTGCACGAACTGCCAGAGGGTCCCCAAAATGCACAGCTTTATGTAAATTTAAAGACGGCTGTGATCTTGAGATCAGCTCTACAAAACGTGTGGTTGACAATACGATAGTGCACACTCACAAAGTGTGAAGGGGATGGGTCTCATGTTGTATTCTCACCACAGACAAAAGGGAAGATCAGAGAAAGAGGGAAGAAGGGAGGGCGGAGGGAAAGGCACAAGGAACCTTTCCGGCCAGGGTATAGTTATTGCCATTGCTGGAGGTGATACCGAGGGCGTGTGCGCATATCCAAACTCACCAAATTGTGCACATTAAGCAGGTCTGGTATTTTCCCGTATCAGTGCTCAATAGCTCTGTTAAACAGAAAGCCAAATGGGTGTGCTGGACGCAGCGTTGGTGCCACTGACCAGACGGCTGCTCCACCTGCACTGCTGTTCCCAATCTTGTCATTCATCAGAATCATTTGAGAAACTTGAAAAATATCTTGATCTCGTCCCCAGACCCCAGCTAGAATTCTGAGTCCACTTCTCCGAGAATTCCAGGGTGTAGCCAGGACTGAGGAGCCCTGAGTTTGGTTACAAATGCCAGGATGGCTGAATTTCCTTCTTCCACCCTTCAGGTTCAGTGTTGAAACCATGTCTTCCACAAAAAGTGCTCAGAATGTTGGTTTGATGATAGTGAAGCAGCTATGGGAGAGGCTGCATCTGGTCGAGTGTGTGTGTGAGATCCTGTGTGCGTTCGTGGGTGTATTCATGTGTATTTGTGTGTTCGTGTGTGTGTTTGTGTGTGTTTATGTGTGTATTCATATTTGTGTGTTCCTGTGTGTGTTTATGTGTTCGTGTGTGTTCGTGTGTGTTCCTGTGTGTGTGTTTGTGTGTGTTCCTGTGTGTGTTCCTGTGTGTTCATGCATGTGTGAGTTTATGTGTGTTCCTGTGTATTCCTGTGTGTGTGAGTTCGTGTGTGTGTTTGTGCATGTGTGAACTTGTGTGTGTTTGCGTGTGTGTTCCTGTGTGTTCGTGCGTGAGTTTGTGTGTGTGTTCCTGTGGTTTCATGCGTGTGTGAGTGCGTGTGAGTGTGTGTGTGCACGTGCTCACCTCCTCACGTTACTGTTTGAGGAAACACTGCTCCCACTCCGTACTGCAGCCCTGCACACCACGGCAGTTTACGGAGCCGCTTCCGGCCTAAGCTCAGCTCAGAGCCTGCAGGCGGAGGCCCCGGCCTGCTGTTCGCCAGCTGTGCGCAGAGACGCGCGCGATTCTGCCCGCGTGGCGGCCAGGTTAAACCCTCCCGGCGCTCCCCGCTGACGCGCGCTCTCCTTAGTCCTGGCTCCTGGGCTCTCAGGCGCCGGTGCACAGAGCTGGCGCGCGCCGAGCAGCCCTGGGGACACCGTGCGGCCGCCTTCCTGCTGGCCGTCGCCTTCCTCGCCTGCCGGCCAGGCCCTGGTTGCCGTCCTCGTGGATACTGTGAGAGCTCCAGAAACACCGCGCTCCCGCCGGAGCTGCGCCTGCCGACCCCGCAGCCCCTCCGTGAAGCTCCCTGCCGTGGGCGCTCCTCGCAGGGCCCATCCGCACCAGCGAGACCAGGAAGCCCGAGGTGCGGCTCCCCGTGTGCCTGGCGGGACGGGCACGGGACAGCGGGGCTCCCCGCGGGGAGCACTGAGGGTGCTCATCTGCTGTCACAAGGAAACATCGGCCAGCTGCCAGATTCCCAACCGCAGAGTCCGCGGATGCTGGCAGACGACTGTGTTTCGCGGGCCCACGATTAAGGTTACTAGGCCGGGGTGCGGGTCTCTTCCCAGCCCTAACCGCAGTCCGCCCCCACACCCTTCTACAGGCGCACGATCACCCCAAAACAGTCCTTCGTCTTTCACCGCCCCCGTGTCATCGACGTGACGTTTCCCAGAGACGTGGCCACTCCAGAAACCAGGCGGGCCCGGAGGGGCGCCCTGGACACCTGCGCCTGCCGGGGTGTTGCGTCATCTCAGCCCTTCGTGCTCCCGCGTGGGCGGCCACCGCCACAGGCCCTGCCAAACCACAGGCGTCTTCGTGAACAGAGGCGGGACGGCGACAACGCGTGACCAGTGCAGTGGCCGGACGCCGCCTCCGGACCCCGCGCGAGGCCCCGGGAAGTCCGCGCTCAAACGCACGACCGCCCCCGAGAGACGCTGCCCAGAGTCACAGCCCCCGCGGTGCTCCTCTCCGTGAAAGAAGCTGCAGCTTAGGGTCACACAGGAGTTGCATGGTTCCAAGGATTGATTTCAAACTCTGTGAAAAAGCAAGGCACGTGGAAGAGCCTGCTTTGGAAGACAGCGCTCTTGCCGTTGAGGGCTCGCGATCTTCCCAGCCCTGACCACAGGCATCTCACAGAGGAGGGCTATGTGGGTGTATGTGAAGGTATAAACGCAAGGATAAATGCATTGTGTATGTGTGCGTACTAGGGTGAATAAATACATGTACTTACGTTCTTAGGATAATTGCAATGCCCTATTGTGTGAGTTATTTTACAAGTTGAAGAAAACCAAAAACTGAAAACAAAGGGCCTGTGGAACACGTGTTTGTCTTTACAGTCTGGAGAAGACATGCAGACCGCGAGCACGATGTTTTCTCTCTTCAGTCAGCTGTTCGGGAGACAGGCGTGAGCTTTCCTCGTTAAGTCCTTATTATCTTTAGTTTCTATTTGGCATCTGCTGCCAGGAAATGGAACTAATTACCTTTGTGTCCAATAAAGAAAGTTTAGAGAACCAGATGTTAAGTGAGGGATTAATTTCAGCACACAGAGAGTGTAGTAGAAATAAGAGTTTTCCAAGTTTTTCACCCAATTCATACCCAAATAAAATACAAGGACTCCTGCGCCCCCCCACCCCGCATAAGCAACCTGCTGGTTCAGAGGACTGGCTAAGTTGACAGCAACTTTGGTCCGTAAAGCAACTAAATTCTTGTATTGTTCAGTTGATTCCGTAGGCCTGGAGCCGGCAGTCTGAGCATCTCTTGGGAAGATGACAGTATGCAATGTAGCAAATATGAGGGATTCTCCTCTGTCTTGTCTTGGAGGCCCAATATGGTTCTCATTGTTTTGCTTTATTCTGATTAATTTTTTTTTTTTTTTTGCTTTACTTCATACTCTGCTTTTATTGGTTTTGTTGTGTTTTGTTTTTGGTTTGATTTTACTATACCTGATGGAATGGTCAACTATTCTGAAAGTAACAAGGTATGCTGTGGTTACTGTTTTCCTGGTGTCTTTCTTTGAAGTTCTATACCAGTTCTACTGCTTTGTTTTGATTGACTTTGTTCTGTTATGTTTTGTTGGATTTTAGCATCTTTAAAAAATAAATTAATTAAATAAATAAAGAAAGAAAGAAAGAAAATAATTCAATGTTGTCTTCATTAAGTGTGCATTTTACTTTCTGGGCATTGAGGAAAACACATTAGTCATCCTACTTTGAGGTGACTTAGCCGAATATCTGTATTTAAAAAGTCCTCGAATGTCCCAGATGCATACTTCCTGGTCTACCTTTGCCTTAAATTTGCCTCCCACAGGGGGCAGGGTGGAAACCCGCGTCATCAGAGAGGCTCCTGCACTTTTGCTGAACAGAGTCCATCCAGTTTTCTATACAAGGTTCCAAAGTCTCCTAAGCGCATGGGTGCATAAAAGCAGCTAGGTCTCTGCCTCTCGCTGTGGGACCCAACCAAACCAGGACTGGAGGGCGTGGGCGGCAGCACTGCTCTCCCTCGGGATGAGGGCACAGGGCACCAAAGCTCACAGCTGCTTGAGAAATAAACTCACCCCCAAAACCTCATGACACCAACAGCCAAACCGGGGCCACTATGTGGACGCACTGTCCAGTGGAGTGGTCCACGCACAAGGATTTAGGAAGCCAAGCTCTGCCTCAGCAAAGGCTCCTTGAGCAGACAGCACAGGAGCCGCCCAGCCATCTGCCCACTATTGGGGTGACCTCGCCTCTGTATCCAAGCATGCTTGACACTCTGGCGGGGAAGGAGTACAGATGGCCACCTGGCCCCCCCTGCTCTACAGAGTAGAAGTCCACAGGGGCAACTGCAGAGGAAATGAAAGAGCCACTAGGAAAGAGAAGGTGGAAATGTGTGAAAATCAGAAAATAGGACCTCTGGCCCCTGGGCAGTAAAACCAAAACTACTTCCCTGAAAGAAGCAGTAAAAGAACAGTATCAACAGTGATAACCAAGAGAGAGAGAATCAGGAACACTGGGTCCTGGAAGGGGTTGTGGTCACAGATCTGTGTGTGCCCTGAGGAATCACAGTTTATCATCAGCGTTGCTTCCTGGGCAGCACCCTTCTGTCCCTGGGGACAGTGGAGAACAGGACCAAGCCCTGAACTCCTGCACCCCGAGGTTCAAAGAGAAGTCAGACACTCATAGAGATGGCCTCCAAAGCCCGCTGAGGGAGCGCATTGGTGGGCACAGGGTGCCAAAGGGTCTATCTTGGTGGCTGTGTCAAGCCTGGGGGAGGTGACGCTGGGACTGAGAGGAGAACTGTGGCAAGTGTCTGTGCTGACAACACAGATGAGGGTGGTGGCCAGAGCAGAAAGCGCAGCTGGACCAGCAGGGACGCTGGCAGAAGCCCTGGAATCCTGCAGCTCAGTGCACTCTTCAGAGATCGCAGCCTCCCAGAGTGGCACAGCAGAGGGTGCACCATGGAGAGCGACCCTTGGGGACGGTCTGTGCGACGGACGTGGAGGGGAGGAGAAGCACAGGCAGGGCCCTGAAGAGCTGGAGAAGTTGGAAATGTCCATGTATAAACAGCACCAGCAAGCCCTGGCAGCCGGCAGGCAGCAGTGCCCAAGATGGATACGTACACGAAAGCATGCATTAAGCATTTAGTGTCCGCTAAGACCGACTAGGAACGGGGGGAAAGACCACTTCCTGCTCTGTGCACAGACTCTCTGGAGTCCACACCACAGTCACCAAGGAGCCTATGATGGTGACGAGTGGCTGCTCTTTTGTGTAAGCCAACAATAAATAAGAAAGAAAGGGAGGGGTGAGAAAGGCAAAGAGAGCCAAACTTCCCCTTGCTGCCCTGCTCTCGGGCACGGCGCCGGCCGCGTCCTCCCCAAGCCTCTCAGCCCGGGTGCTGCCACCTGGTCTGTACCAAGGAGACCTGAGAGGCGTCGCCTGCTGGGCCTCACGGCTGCTCAGGCGGAATTCGCCGGCAGATTTCCTAGGATGAAGCCCTGCACAGGGAGGAAGCAGGGCTCACCCCGCCCTGGGTCAACACAGACCCACCAGCGTCCCAGGAAGGGCACAAGTGAGAACGCAGCTGCCACGGGGCCGCGTCTGCAGCAGAGTGGATGTGCTGTACCCGCGACCCGTGTCTGCGACGGGGCCTGAGCTGGTGCAGAGGGGAAAGAAGTTCCGGAAGAACAGAACTTTGGAGAGACAGACTTCTCCTCTCTGCTGGGACCTGCGTGGCCCTGAACTTTTCGGGGCAAGGACCATGAAGGTGAAGAAATGAAGACAAGACACAGAAAGCTGAGGTCGGGGGAGCCCTCTCTCTGGATGGGAGGAAAGGACCTGCTCAACGACTGCAACGCGTTTACTTATTCATTTAGCAAGCTAAGGTCACGTGACGCACCATTGCCTGGCAGCCTGCCTGCCTGGAAACCCAAGGGCTGGAGCAGCTGGCTCACGTGGCTCTTCTCGGATGCTCTTCGTTCTCAGGACCAGCCGTGGGACCTGTGTCCTGCTTTGGCCACTCCCAACACTCCTCTCCTGCATTTCCCCAGTTCGCCTGGCTTCTACAAGGCATGGGCTCATCCGTCCACTTAATTTCGGTGGTCTCCTGCTCCAAACTTGCCTCATACTGCAGAGAGAGGCTTTGGAGCCCAGAACAGGGCAGGGCAGATGTGGCTCAGACCCAGGTTTGGCCCCCCCAAGGGCCAAGGCCAGTTCCAGGGTCCAGACGAGAGACCTGGGAGGGTGCTGGGTCCACAGACACAGCGGTGTGAGGAGCCCACCTCTGAGCGCTGGTGAGTGCGGAAAGCTGCACCTTCTGCAGCATGGGACCACAGGCCTATAGCAAGGGGATGAGCACATCCGCACCCCACGAGCAGAGGAGGGCGCCCCAGAGAAGCACAGGGAGGAGGGCGGCGTGTGGCCTGCATCTGCACTGAGACTTCCAGTTGCGACCCTGCCAGTGCTGAAGGCCCTCCGTTGTCCCACAGCCTCTGAGCTCTGGGGAGACTACTGTGTGGTCCTGGTGCGCGGGGGCCACTCTTCACAGGGAAGCGGCGTCCTGAGTCTGACCCAGCCCCTGCCAAGCGAGCAGCCCCGGAGAGCAGACAGCGGACTCTGGGAACCCAGCCCGGTGAGTCCGGATGCTGCCACCATGCTGCCCGACAGGGGTGACATCCAACAGAACCCAGCAGTGCACTCCGAACCTGCACAGGGTCCGGAACCCCGGGGAGTTTCCAGTGCTGCGTGGACAAGAACGATGACAGGCGGCTCGCAGAGATTACTCCACATTGCCACAGGCAAGCCACGCTCATCACACGGGTGTGTGGATTTTACCGTGTGTTTTAAATCGAGTTGATTCTTAACCAGGGATCATATGCGAATTATTCGCCTAGGGTCCTGCACACCTAAAGCTCACACACACACCCAAAGCCATTTTTTAACCAACAAATGAAGTCACTGCCTCTCCCGGAAGTCATGTAAGAAAACCTCGATTGTCCTTCACCACACCCCAGTGCAGCCCCAGCGGGAAAGGCGCGCGGGAGGGAGCCGAAGGCCCTCGTGCGGCCTCCACGGGCCTCCAGGAATGTGGGGCCCAGCCAGGCTGGGGGTGAGGTTTCTTCAAAACACCCTAGATTGCTGGGAAATAAACCACATCATAATGTCGCAGTTCCAGCATCCAGTCTCAGTGGAGAATCCTTGAAACTACAGATGCCTTTTTTTTTAATCCCACAAAGTACCTAACATCATTTTAGGTGAATTGCCCTAATTAATCACCATTTATCCTGGATGGTGGAGGGCAAGACAGCTTAAGTTCCCACAAAAAATTAATTAATTAAACAAATGTTTAGCTAGAGCGACACATGATAGCTAAAAATACTCTATGACAGATTTAGACTCTAAAAAAACAACTGGAATTGTAAAGTGATTATGAAATACACCAGTAGGGCAACCCTTGGTATGATTCATCTTCTGTACTTCTCACTCAGAGTTGGCATAATTAAGGAAATGGTGACGACTACCGTACTCAATGGCTTATAAACATAAATATTTAAAAGAGTTTGATTCCAACATTCCTCACAACTTATTACCTCACTCCTTTAATGTGCAGAGTGCTGGTGATTCAGAATAAAACGTCAATTATAATAGGCCTAAGTATTTCCAGGCTAGAAAATGCTTTCCCATGAATATTTCTTCTGTTTCATTGTACCTACGAGTATACTTACAAGGAATCACTCGAGGAGGCAGTGAAGTAAAAACAGTCTTCTGTTGTAGGAAAGTGTCAAAATTTTGATCAATTGTGACATGTAAACCACTCCAGCCCTACAACAGGATAATGTTACTCAAACCTAGGGCTGAGAAGAAATGAGTTTCACTAAAATCAGACGACAAATGTTGAACGTCTCTATCTCCCTATTTACATATCTCTGCAACGAAGTCAGCTAGTCTAATTCTTGTGCTGCAGCTGTGTTCTGCAAACCATCTCGGAGACCTGTGCCTGGGTCTCCCTCTGTACCACTGCTGTGCGCGACCTCCTTGCATTGTCCAGGCGCAGTCCCGGGAGCCCCGTGTGCGAGGAGGTGCACAGGACAGTGTCAGAGCTGACACCCTGAGCATGCAAACACACATCAAACAAGGATTCACACCAGACCTGTCAGCCTAACAGCTGAAATACACAGTCAGGGACCACACTGCTGGGGTCCCGTCCCAGCTCTGAGCAATGCCTGTCATCGGAGAT
Source organism: Dasyprocta punctata (assembly GCA_004363535.1). NCBI lineage: Eukaryota > Metazoa > Chordata > Mammalia > Rodentia > Dasyproctidae > Dasyprocta > Dasyprocta punctata. Next base: position 65,454 of record RJWM01006159.1, on the reverse strand, counting down.
GTAAGTTACCGTTCCCCAGGGGTCATCGTGGTGGCCATGTGCGCTGGGCTGTCAAGGACAGAGACAAGATGTGTGCCCACAGTAGATGTTGGCGGTTACCACCCTCAAGCTTGATGACTGCCTTGAGAGAGCAGAGCTGGACATGTCGCGCCCTGAGTACTGACTGCAACAGAAGGAAAAACAAGTAAACTGGGCATCTGTTTCCCTGGAACTGCACCATGCACCCCTTCATCCACCCCACAGACCTCTGAGTCTGCACTGCTGGGCAGGGGGTGCAGCGCTCCAGGGCTCTGGTCTATCCCTGGAGGGACCGGAAGTGATTCACCCACACAGAGCCAGTGGCACCTGACCACATGTGGGGAGCCTGAGGGAGACTCGGAAGCTTTATGTGCAGTAAAATTTTAGTTCTTTGGCATGTGTGACCCCCCTGCCCAGCTCACCGCCGCTCACAGCCAGATAAAGCGAATCTTCACCTTAGTTCTCCCACCTTGCTTCTCATGAGCTCATGATTAAATTTTTATAACTTGAGACTATTGAAACCTCTTTTCCAGAGAAGCACCACTGTAATGCATGCATCGAGCCTAAGAGAAGCCCTCATCAGACAGCTCGCCTGGCTCCTACAAGGCCACTTTCCACTACCGTAATGAGATACCCGAGTACTCACAGAGACAGAAGGGCTACTTCGGCTCATGACCGTGGAGATTGGGGTCCAGGAGCAGCAGACCCTTGTTTGATGACTCTGCACCTCAGGTGTGAGTGCCAGACTGCGATGGTGGGGGGGCAGGGCAAACCACTGACTGCCTTCAGGAGCTGAAGGCAGGAAGAGAGAGCCACAGCCCGTGCCGGGGTACGCAAGTTCAAGGCTCAGCTTATGGCAGGGTTTTTGTAAAATAATAAAACAACCAGTTAAGACCAAAGTGTTACTGCTCCAGGCAGAGCCCGCTGCGGGAGGCGAGGTCCGGAGGGCTCGGCAGAGAGGACAGCGCGGCAGGCGCCCACCGTTCCTTCCAGGCCTCTCCCGGGGCTCCCGGGAGGACGGCAGGCCCGTGTGGGATACGGGGAGTTTGGCAGCAGAGTCAGAGTTAGGAGCAAGATCTCCAGCCCAGGCTCTGGCTTTGCTCGGAGTTTTTGAGGACATTTGGGGAATCAGCTGATTCTGTATTTAGCTTTTCACAAGAAATTGTGAGGATAAAACAAGATAGCATGCACTCGTTTAAACCATTAAGTAATTATTAATCAACCATCATTCCAAATCATGTAACATATGTACGATGACCCCAGTAGATATCCCAGGGAAACAAAGGACATGAAATAGTCTTGACCTCAGATTCCCGAGTTTGAGGATTCCTCAGGTCAGAGTAGAAGGACACAGATGTAGAGAGAAAAGTATGGGACTCGCTACTTCTCCCGTACACCCACAGCTCCAGAGAAGGAGGACATGTGTGCGTGGAGACGATGGCAACACATATGAAAATGAGCATTCCGAGAAAAAGGTTGAAAATGTAATCAATAGAAGCTCTGACCTCGGTCCTCAAAGAAAGTGTATCAGTGTATTTTAGTGATGTGTCAAGGTCACACAGCCAGGGAGAAACAAGCTGGGTACTGGCACCGGGGTGGACGCAGGGTGTTTGTTTCAGCCTAGCACAGCAGAAATACACAGTATTCCTGCAGAAGCCAGCAAACCAAAACAAAATCCAGAAGATGTATCACTTCCCCATATCCCTGCCATGGAAAATAACTTCCAAACCATGAAGCATTTATTGCAAAATACTGAAGACTGACTTTAACACCTATGATTTTTTCCTAATCTCTGCTCCAGGTTGAGGTCTTAAAATCATTTCACTTCCTGTTACCTTGTAGGCACCAGATCTCAAAGCTTTCCTCAAGACAAGAATCCTACAGTCTAACTTGCAAAAATCTTATTCTAAAATCTCTTTCTGTCTTTCTGTAAGAAAACGATGGCTGCTCTTTATAAGCACACGGAGCACAAGGCATTTTCCTGCACTACAAAGGAGAGCTCATTTTACCGTCCTCGGACACGCCGGTGTGGTTGGACTTCTGATTTCTGCCCAGCATGGCCCCGTTTCTCACAGGGTTCCTTCGGGGCACAGGGTTTCCACACTGACAGCAGCTGTCAGCAGCATTTCTGAGCAAAACACTGCCAGAAATACACAAAATAAACATGCTTGAAAATTGCTGAGTTGAAGCATTTCCAGATTCAACTCTGCATAACTGAACTCCCTGGAAGCCAGTTAAAAATTGCAAAACTCAGGTCATCCACTCCTGCTTGCAGACAGCAACAGGACTGACAAACTCACAGCTGCGGGAAAACTCAAAGGCAAGCTCTCAGCAGTGCGCTGGTCCTGGGGGTGGGGGGCGATAGCTCCAGCTCGCTGGGGACGGGGAGAGGGACAGGGACAGCCGTGAGTCCTCGGGGCCCTCCCAGGACTGCCCAAGAGCCCGGAGTCACAGCAGGAGTGGAGGGTGGCCCACCACCCACTGTCCTGTGAATTTCAGTTTGCATTCTGCTAGAGCAACTTCCGGTGAGGAGAGGTCTTCAAATGCAAAAATAGAAAGCCATGCAGGGTCAGCAGTGCCGCCATCCACCTGCACCCAGGGACTGGATTCCACCTGGGCCTCAGCGACTGCGGCCAGCACATACCCCAGAGCAGAGGCTCCACGGCCCTGACCAGAGCCACGGCAGGGTCAGCCTCATCACGAGGGACGCCACGTCACCAACAGTGAGGGACCCCGGGCGTGGGATTCCTGCGATTTCTGGACTGCATGGGAGATGCCATTGCCCCTCACCCCTCACGACGAGGTCCTGCCTCTCAAATATCTCCCCCTCCTGCAGCCTGGAGCCTCTTCTGCATCTGCCCCAAGCAATTCGTCACCCTCACCCCAAACCATGAGGTGTAGCAGCCTCTTCCTAAGATTCGGACTAGGCAGGGGCAACCAGAGGAGACCAGGCAGAGGCAGCTCCTGAGACCAGGCAGCCCGAAGTCCGACTGGTCCTGATGGCCAGATACGGCTTACAGGACCTGGGCTGTGTCCACAGAAGGCCTTTCTCGCCCCTCTCTTTCCTCTGTTTCCTGCCCTGCTGTTCATTCTGGGACCCACACCACCACAGCTCCATCCCACAGCCCCTCCAAGGCTGATTCCGAGTCCAGCTTTGGTGACAAGTGTGACCATTCCCCAGTCCCAGAGGTGGCCACTGAAAGCCTCTCGTGTGCCAGCCACTGGGATCAGCCTGGGGAGTTCACACAGCCAGACCCAGGTGTCCTCGCTAGCATCGGATGACGGCTGGGATTTCTAGAAAAGAGCAGTGCTCTTTTTCTGGGATTGCTGGCCAGCCCAGAATCCTCACCACCTCCCCTGGGGACAACCACGGTGGCAGAGGCTGAGGAGGACCACACACTGCTCCTCTCCCCTGGGCTCAGCCACACAGCAGCCTCTGGCTAAGAATTTCTTGGTAGAAATTTCCTGCGGCTGATGGTGATTTGTGGTGAATTTCTTTTTTCTTTTTCAGGCAGGGTCTCACCGTGTAGTCCAGGCTGGGCTTGACCTGGGAGCGATCCTCTTGCTTCGGTCTCCCATATGATGGGATTGCAGTGTGTGGCACCGCGCCTGGAGAGTGATGAATTTCTGTCCAACAACCCTAATGCAGTCGGGCTGTGAGCTCGCCTTCAGTTATGCCTAGTGGACAAACCTCCCTTCCTGCCAGCAGCCTGCACCCTCTCAGCTCTTCCTGTGCTGAGGAAACGCGCAGTCCTGAGCCTGTGCCCGCTACCGCTGCCTCGTGTACTCATGCAGCTCCTTGTCTAGGTCGGGAGCAATGAGCACCATGTCTTGGGCAGTTTGAGTTTTGTGTGCTGAAGGCAAACAAAGCAAAGCACAAAAGCAAGTGAGGCGGCACCGCGGGGCAGGCGACATTCGAGGGGTGCAGCCGGGCAGGACAGGCGGATCCCGTTCTAAGAACGACGGAAGCCACAAGGAGGTCTTCGCACAGTGCTGCAAGCTGCACAGCGGGTGCATGCAGTGTCTCCAAGCTGCCTGAGCCTCCCAGAAGCCCTGCAGGAAAGCAGCGCCGGCCAGCAGCGCTCGGGGAGTTGGAGAGCCCAGGGTCACTGATGCCCCTCACTCCCGGCTTCCTCAGTCAATCCTGCCACAGGACACAGGGTCCCCGGGCTTTGGAGCCACGCACAGAGTGACTCCCCTGTCTGTCTGGTTTGCTCCAGTGCTGCCTACAGCCTAACCCAGTGGTCGGTCTGCGCAGAGATCCGGAGCCCCCGGCGGCCTTGTGCTTCCCTCCAGCCCCGGGAGGCCGGCTGGAGCTGCAGGTCACCTAGCAGCCTTTACTGATCAGATCAGTCAGCACCAGCTGAGCAAATTCCTTCCCATTAAGTCCATTTCTTCTCAGACACTATTTCAAGAGAGAAATCCCTAGTCACCGTGTGGGTTAGAGATTCCAGAGAAAGTCATTACGGTGTGGGAAAGAGGCGCGTGCAGACTGACCTCACCCAGCTTGCTTGTCCTCGCAAAAAGAGAAGGAAACTAAGAGTTTCGCCTGAGCAGCTGGACAGAACACGTCTGGAATGGTCAGCCAACGAGGTGAGGAGTCTGCGGCCCCATGGACAGAAACCTCTAAGGCTTTATGTGCTCCTGCTTTACAGGCTATTTCTCCATGTAAACCTTAGAAAGAGTTCGATTTTTTTCAAATTCTTGACTTTAAGAAAATGAGAACGAGGTTTAAGTGCCATTTTACTCATGGTTGGGCAGAAAACATGGTTAATTTAAGCAGATCAATAGCAGCGAAAGATTTATTTGGAAAGTTACCAAATTGCCCCTGGGAATTTGTGTCCGATAATAATGATGTCATCCAAACCATCGACCTCACTCTTCAGTGTTTATGCCCAGTAAGGCACGTGTCTGCATCCCGGAGCTGACAGTGAGGAGCCACGCCTTCCCTAAGAGCCCAGACGCTCAGCGCCCGTGACAGCAGCTCCAGGGGAGGGCAGAGGCGCCCTGCAGGCAGAGCTCCTGTGTCACTGTGTCACTGTGAACGGTGACACCAGGCTTGGCAGGTGAGAGCGAAAGATTCCTGCGAAAGCCGTAATTGGTTCCGTTCCGTTTCACCCAGAGACGCTGCTAGCCCGGATGTAAACGAGAGAGGGGGGCAGCGAATCTTCGCATCCTTCCCTCTTTGCAATGGAGATCTACACCCCTGCCCTGGGATGGACTTGAGTTCCTTCTTAGCATCTGTCGGTACTTTATTTCTCAAATAATACAATATAACAAACCACCTCAAAACTTGGTAGCCTAAAATGGCAGCAATTTGTCACTGGCCAGTCGTCCACCGCGCCCCAGGTGTCCGGTCCACTCCCTGAGTCCTGCTGGTCGGGGAAACCTGGGCTGGGCCACTGTCTCTGCGGCCCGTGGTTCCTCAGCCTCCAGGTGCAGACGGTCGGGCCAGAATCCGCGCTGCGAGGGTACCAAGGCAGAGTTAGCACTGGCGGCAAAGCACAGGTTTCCCGTGGCGGTGGGCACGCCCGTCAGCGCCGCTCCTGGGCGGGACGCAGAGCCCAGACTAAGCTCCCCGCGCACCATTTGAATGAACGCTCGCACTTCTCCACGGGGCGAGTGCAGCTGCGCCCTGCTGACAGACGGAGGCGCTGAGAACTTCACCAAGGCGGCACAGGCCGCCGCCGCAGAGCCCGCGTGCGGCGCGCACGTCCAGGCTCAGCGCCGAGCGTCCCGGGCTCAGCGCCCTCGCGGATGTGGTTGGAAGCACGTGCGCCTCTCCCAGGTGTCACTGAACTGGGTCGCCGCGCGCTTCCCCCGCACGTGGGCCACCGGCGTGCGCCTGTTGGAAACGTGAGTGTGGGTCGCTTGGCCCCCGCCGTGCCACGCGGTGCGAGGGGCTCGGGGACAGAGCGCAGACGGGGCTTCGCAGGTCGCGTTGTGGAAAGTGCAGCTAAGGGTCACACAGCACTCAGGATCCCGCCTCCCTCCGGGGCGACAGGGAGAATCTAAGGGTGCGGAGGGGTGCAGACGTCTCCTCACACAGGGACGGGGCAGCAGGAAGCAGGACAGAGGGCGGGAAAGTGAGCCGGTGACGAGGGGGGCCAACCAGGACGGCGAGGGTGAGGGCCCGCCCGGCGCTTTGCACTTCACGCAAGCGTCCAGTGGAGAGAAATGGCAAGGACTGCGCTTTCAAGATTTATTTATGAGCACGTTTGACTCTGTTCCCTGACACTTGCTCAGCTCTGTCGTATTTTGAAATTTCAGCTTCAGCGCTCAGCCACCCTGCTCACTTCTTGAATCAAGACAACATACAAGGAAAGTGGCAGACTTCAACATTTTGCGAAGGCAGATTTGGGTAAAGCTTTGCTTCCTTCCACCACCAACCACGAGATGGCGAACTATGACTTGGGATGCAGCCGCAGAGGCGCAGTCTGCCGGAGCAGAGGGAGCTAGCTGTCCCGCCTGCAGAAGGAGCGTGGGTGGCCGCTCCCGAGGTGAGCAAGACCTGGAACCGCGTCTGGGCGCCCCTGGGCTCCCAGCTGCCGGCCCCGATTCAGTTCCAGCCACTGGGGGGCAGTGGTTCTGCCAGGGCCACTCTCCTCTCGGCCTTCCAGGACAGCTCGCTCCTCTGCCCATGGCGGCGGCTGATGCTCATTTGCCCAGGCTGAGCCCAGGGCAGCCATGCTCTGTGGCCCCGGATTGCTGGCCAGGAACTCGCAGCAGCAGGGCTGGGGGACTCGGCCTCCTCCCGCACACGCACCAGCTCCGTGATGAGCGCTCTCTCCTTCTCTCCCTCTCTCCTTCCCCGTGTCCCCACTCTGCTCCTATGCCGTTTCTCTGGAGAATGCTGATTAATACCACGTAAATGTTACGGGATGGCTGAAGAAGACAGAGGTGAAATGCAGACCAGCTAAGTGTCTTCTGCAAAGTTTCTCATCAATAATTGCTGAAAACATGTCCAGATAGCCCTGACACCCGACTTGGAATGCCACTGAGTCAATAGCGTCTTTCTTTGATCATGAAATGAAAGACCAAGAAGCAATTTGGGGGAAGCCTGCCAAGTAGACTTCATCATCTTTCCCAAGTGCTATCAGTGAAACCAGAAAAAATAAAAAAGGATCATTTTCTGCTAGATTCCCCAGTGTTCTGGACTCAGGGATTTCTGTAAAACTCCATGCCCTGAAACTGAATCTCTTGTCACAGATTAGCAAACTGAAGGTTAAACTTAAAGTTTCTCAGAGTGGTCTTTGTGGGAAGGAAACCCCCACACAGTGTCCCACAGTATCTGTGTGTGTGTGTGTGTGTGTGTGTGCGTGTGTGTGTTTGTGTGTAAAGTCACTTTCTCCTTGCTGGGACAAAATATTCAACACCCACAACTTAAGGCGGAGAGCCTTACTCTGGCTTACATTTCCTGCCCATGTGCACCTGGCTCCAAGGTACAAACATCTTGCAGAAGGACTGGACAGGAGAAAGCTGCTCACCCATGGGAGAGGGGGTGAGCCAAGAGAGAGAACGCACCCTTCCAGGCCACGCCCTGACCAAGCAAGCCCCGCTGCCCAAGGGCCTGTCATCCGGTCTAGCACCTGCACGATGCAGCCAGCTTCCAAGCGCCCTACTGCCCACACATGAGCCCCCTGGGGCGTGCTGGGGCTAGGCCCTCACACGTGGACCTTCTAGCCCAGCGGTGGTGAACTATGGCGTGAGTGCTGTTTCTTTTCCTTTAACGACAAAAGATGTTTATGTTTGAGTTGTTTTTTCTAAACTAAAACCTCAGTACTCCAGTTTAACTTCAGTGTTGGCACTTTGCAATGAATAAGTGGGCTTTGGGGTACAGTTTGGGCATTTGTCTGAAAGGTTCCCCATCACTGTCTAGACCTAGACCTTCACACATGTTCATGTCGCATTATTCACACGGGCATCTTACAATGTTGAAATTGCCAAGAGTCTTCTCATGAACTGGTCCCTGAACTAATGAACCTAACACAAACCAAACTCATTCATTTTGTTCCTGGCCCACTGTAAATTCTCACTACAAGTAAAGAAGAAAGGAAGGGAGGAAAGGGGAGAGAGAGAGAGAGAGTAAAGAAGGCAAAAAGGGGAGAAAGGAGAGGAAGTCTACTAAAAATATCTAAAAATGATTGTAAACTCACCTAGATTTCATTTGCCCAACTCAGGTGAAGAAATTTTAGTTGTCTTCTCTGTGCAACCTGTTTTAGGCTTGGGTACAAAAAAAAAATCTGACCTAACCATCTCCTCGCTAGACTCAACCGTGCCCCTGCGCCTTCCCTCAGAGTTTTCACAGCTGCTTGTTCGGGGCCACACCCATTGGCATCTCCTAAAAGACATGGGCATTTGACACCATAGCCCAATGTTGTCACCGTGTCATTCAATGCTTTCCTCTGCTCAGGGGACAGCTACACTGTTAAGAAACTACACAAAATATTTTTTAATCCTTAAAGGAGAAAACATATATCAAAGCCCATGGAAAACTAGTGTAAATAAGGCTAGCCAATTGAAACAACTATTCTTTATATACAAACTAATATTATTAAGAATTTCTTTTTTTTAATTTCTAAAATGCCCTTCCTTCAGGACTCACAGACTGTCGATGAAGACCACACGGAGGCTGAGCTACACAGGTGCAGACATCACCAGCCCATAAACAGGTCTGGTGGTGGAAAACCATTCCAAATGGATTGCTTGGAACTGGAGCATATTTTCCCTCCAAACAATGTTATCATCCAATTCCAAAGGAAACTCAAAATGGACACAGGGTTCCCCTTCAAAAATATGAGAGTCAGCATAACCGCCAGGGTCACGCTGCGCTGCTTGGTCACCGCAGTTCGTCCTGCACACGCCAGCCCATTGCAGATGGGGGCACAGCAGCAGACCAAGCCAGGCAGACGCACTCCGGGTGGGCGAGGGGTCACGACTCTGGGTGAGCTGATCTCTCAGGAATCACAGCAGATGTATTTCAGAATTTAACCCGAACCCCTTCTGAGACATGATTGCTGTGTTTAACATCAGAGAAGAGAATGAAGTGGGGTGACTGGCTGCTGTGTGCCACAGTTCCCAGGGATCTCCTGCGCTTCTGTACCAGAGATCTCAGGACTCTGAAGATAAGGCAATGCCTTCAGAACTGGTTCCTTCTCCCCAGACTACCATGGGGAAAGAACAGACTTTTTCTGATTCTCCTCACTGGCCAAAATTACCCAAAGGATGCTCACGTCCAGCCCCCTGGTCTTCCTGTCCCCTATGCCATCTCATCCGACCAGGACCAAGCAGGGACCCTGGGAAAGGTCCGCCTCCCCTGGGCCACATCGCACTGCACAGGACGTGGTTCGTCGCTCCACAGATTTGAATCAGAGGATACTTGTGCAGTGCTAGCTCCAATACTGCAAGCAGACTGTCATCACGATGGTAGCGGCGGTGAGAGGTTACGTTTCCTCATGTGCCAGGTCTTCCCTGTGCATTTGTCATCTTGTGATTTGCCTCACTTTTAGAGAAGCTAAAAGTGGAATTCCGGGATTCTGGGGTGTGTTTCAGATTCCTAGAGCATTTTATTTAGTTGCACTCACACTGCACCAATTAATCAGAGTTACAGATGGAGAGATAATTGTCCTGTGACGCCTCACCCATCGTGCTGTGTACAGGCGTCCTTAATTTCTCCAGTTCTTTCATGGACACCAACTCGTCCAGGAGCACAGTGCAGGCACAGGAATAAGCTGGACTCAGGGAACTCTGGGCAGACCCAAGTCTGGCTGCTGAAGTAGTTCCAGCACCTAGAACAATCTGAAGAGAAGGAACAATGAAGGGTTTTTTTGTTTGTTTTGTTTTTTATCCTGAATGAGTTCTGCTATGCATGTTTCTCCATAAGGAGTTAAAGCAGTGCGCACTGTCTGCTGCTCAGACCTACGAGATTAACCTAATTAAACCAGAACCAGGAGAGGAGGCGCGAGAGACAGCTGAGCTCCTCTAGTGACCATCTCTTAGCAGGCACAGCTCTCAGGTACCGTGCTGCAGGCACAGCAGCTGAGGAAGTCAGGGCGAGACGCAGTGCTGGCTTCAGTGCAACTCCATGCCCAGATGTGCTGGGGAGGCAGGAAGGAGAGAGGCCTGCAGCCCCCTCTCCCAACTCTAAGCTGCCCAGCATGGAGAATCCTCCTGCTGGTACGGGGAGAAAGAACTGGGTCCCACCCAGGACTGGCCCCACAGAGAAGCCCAGTGCTGCACGAAGCCCCAGGACCCCTCTGTCAGGCTGATACATGAGGACCAAGCTTCTGGGAGGTCACTGGACCAGGGAGCTGACCGCTTCTCCCATCCCTCAACCTCAGGTGACAGAGGGAAGAGCAGGGCTCCAGTCTCCTGCAGCCAGCGTGCAATCTAGTGCAGGCTCTGCTCTCAGAGCCCAGAGCAGGCGCCTGCAGGGAGCCCCCGTGCCTAGTATGAACTGCAGGCTTCAAACACAGGCCAGAACTCGCAGGTGGACCTTATATCCCAGCACAGCCCCAGGCAGAGCCCTGTGCGTTGGTGCGACAGACTTGAGTGTAGCCTCTCACTGTAATGGACCTGGGCATACTCACTCTCCTTTCAGGACTGCAGCAGTGTGATCCAGGCAGCACCAGTTTAACATGAGCCTGCCTGACCAGGGATTCTCCACCACTCCCCACAGCTGTCCCAGGCCAGTGCATGCTAACGGGGCCCAGAACTGCTCTGGCACCAGGAGTCACCCGCACCTTGTAGGATGGAACTGTGTGTTGGCCTGTATCACTGCCAAAGGTGACAAGCCTCTGGTGTACCTCTGACACTGGGCAGGTCCTTCCATTGTGGGACTCAGACACAGGCCAGCTTAGGGTCAGCCTAGAGAGCCGAGGAACAGCCTTCACCACACTGCCACACCTCTGGCAGCACAGTGTGGCACAAGGTCCCATCCACGAGAACAGAGGAGAGACTACAAGACCTCACCTTGGAACTTCATGTGAGGCTAGGGCCACCTGACTCTGAGCACGTCCTAATGGCCACCCTCCCAGGGCTGCCTGTAGACAGAGTCTCTGGAGTACTTCAGTCTTGGAGAAGACACGCCCTGGTTCATCAAACTGCTCTTCCAGCTAGCATCACCATGGCTAGTGCAGTGACCTTGAGCCTCAAGTCCACCCCAACACTGGGCAGGCCACAGTGGCATGAGCTGTGGTTCTGCCTCAGTGCTGTGCTGGTCTTGGCAGGGAGTGGACTCAGGATGCCACAGCCTGGCAGCACTGGCAGTCTCAAGTGTGACACAGGAGCCCAGTGCTTGGGCATCTATGGTGATTCTCCAGAGTTCAGAAGACTCTTATAGTGCCTGGCCATATGCCAGCAACTGTGATGGGGGCATCTATGTCTACCATGGCCCCAGGAAAAGGTTTATGGGTACAGACTATTCTCCCTGGGTGCCATCTCAGTTCTTTCTGAAAAACATACCAATAATATATTTGGGACAAATCAGGGCTTGAATCGCCCTCTAGTACTGAAAGAGTGACAATACAACAATGGTAGGCTCACAGCAAGTGTGGACCTGGTTATCATCCAGTTCTGAAACAGGAGAAGTGACTGTAGGCTCAGAGAAAATCAACTGCCAGCTTAGAATCTTTGTAAAGATAGGCAAAAGCCAAATTAGGGAGACTGGAATGCAAACAAACATCAAGAGCTTCTAGAAAAATATGCCTTCATTTAATAAGGTGCTAGAAACTGATCAGAGAGTAATTCCTTTGGGAGAATTTCCAGAGATTTGAAAACCACAGTTTTAGGGAACCTCAACGAGCTCTAAGAAAATATGTTTCAATACTCTAACAGAAATTTAACGGAGAGATAGATGTATTTAAAAATATCAATCTAAACTCTTGAACTGAAAATTACACTCACTAAAATCTAAAACATAATAGAAGACTATGATAGCAAGACAAATTAAATAAAAGAAAGAATAAGTGAGTTCAAAGACAGGCTGTGTGAAAATAAACAGTTGGAGGAGAAAAAAGAAAGAACAATGAAGAATAAAGAAAGTTTATGGGAATGTTTTAAAAGAGTAAATATTTGAGTTATTAAATATTAAAACAGAAACACCAAATCTACTAGAACAAAAACTAGGTAGAAATCTTGAAGACATAGGGGTAAGCAGAGAGTTCATGAACAAAACCCAAACTGCATAGGAAGTACTTCAAAGGCTCAAAAACTGGAATCTCATCTTATCAAAATGCTTTTTCACATCAAAAGAAATCACCAGCAGAGTTAAAAGACAACCTACAGAGTGGGAAAATAATTTAGCCAATTGTCCCTCAGACAAAGGACTTACATCTAGAATGTATAAATAATTGAAAAATATCAGACCCCCCAAATTCAAAGACCCAAAATAAAAAAATGAGCATCTGAGATAAATACACACTTCTTGGATGAACAAATGCAAATAGCAAATAAATAAATAAATATGTTCAACATCATTGGTCATTCAAGAGATGCAGATTAAAACAACACTGAGACTCCATCTCACTCCAGAAAGAATGGCTATCATCAAGACCTCAACCAATAACAAATGCTGGCAGGGCAATGGGGAAAAAAGAACACTTTTCCACTGTTCATGGGACTGTAAATTTGTACAACCACTTGTAGAAATCAGTGTGGAGATGCCTTCAATACTAGGATTAGAGGTCCCATTCAACTCAGCTATTCTTCTTCTAGGTATCTTCTTAGAAGAATTAAAAACATCATACTATAGCAATATATGTGCACCAATGTTTATAGCACCAAAATTTGTGATAGCTAAATCTTGGAAACAACTCAAACACTCATCAGCTGAGGAATTGATAAAAAAAGTGGCCTTTTTATACAATAGAGTATTACTCAGCTATAAAGGATAAACTGGAGACTTTTATAGGTAAATGGATGCAACTTGAGACCATACTTGTAAGTGAAATAAATCAGATTCACATGTGTAGACACTGCAGTTTCCTTAGTGTAAGAAGCTGAAAGAGTAAATAAGATCCAAAATGTACAATAGATATAGTGAAATGAGAAAAAACTGTGCAAAAGGAAAGAGAAACTGGGATGGGAAAAGAAGAAAAGAAGGAAGGAAAAAGGATATATTTGTGTGTGTGTGTGTGTGTGTATATATATATATATATATATATATATATATATATATATATGACAGTTAACTACTAATTTCTATAGGTTCATTGAAAAGTTTGTGCTTATATTGTTAGATCAATTTTTCATGCCTATATCTCGTAATCTAAGCAGCTACTTTGAAGATAACAATATACAATGTATAAACTACTGTTGCTTTCCTAATATCTTGTCTTGAAATTTTGTATCATTGTTTTTATTATTTTTCTTCTTTAAAATAAAAAAAATTGAGTTATTTAGAGTACAGGAATTTGAGAATGCCGGCAGGCACCAAGATTGTGGAGTTGTAAGCTGCAGAGAAAGAGCCTGTCTGAGAGTTACCATCCAGATGCTGGAATATAGCAACCTGAAGAAAATAAGAAGGAGGGAAGTGGTTTCCTCGGACCCAGGAAGGATCTGAAGTGTGCAGTGTAGCCCACAGAAAGAGTGAAGAGAGAAACTTCAATGAAAAAGAAAAAGGCAGCCAGCAGAGCCTTCTCCCTGAGATGGGACTCACCATGTGACAGGGGTGGTTAAAATCTGCAGACACATGTGACTGCGAGAGACCCCAGAGGCCTCCGTGGGGAGCTGCAGCAGTGGACATGAAGGACTGCACAGGCTGGCAGTGAGGGCCGAGGGCTCGGTGCTCCCACACGGGAGAGTGATTGGTCAGGAGCCATCTTGGGGATTGACCAGCTGAGCCCAGAGCTCAGAGAGGCTGTCAGCTCCATCTAGTGGCTCCCAGCTGGGCTCAGGCCCACAAAAGGTGTGCAGATGACTGCAGGACAGATGAGTCTGGTCTTAGCAAGACCGTGTAGGTTTGCTGAGATGATCCCCTACCCCACCAAAAAGCTGCTGCTGGCTTGTCGGGATAAAGCAACACGGATCAGGGCTCTGTCTCCACAAGGTGTCTACCAGTGACAGCAGAGACAAACTGGAAAGTAGACTTTTTTCTTTTTTCTTTTTTTCCTCTCTCTCTCTGTTTTTTGTGGTGGTGGTGGTGGTTTTGTTTTTGTTTTTTTTCTTCATCATTGTTTGACCTTGTTTTTATGAGTGTGAACATGGTTTCTAGCCTCTTCATGGTTGTTGTTCTGTTCTGTTCTTTTTAACTCTTCCATCTCTCTTTCCCTCTGGTCTTCTACACCAGTTTATCAAGGTTAGCATGACCCCCCTTTGTTCGCCAGTCTGTTTTTTTCTCCAGCCTTACTTCTAATCTCTTCCTTTTCCTCTACCTCTCTATTTTTTCTCTAACCCCTTTTAAATTTTAACCCTTGAAGGTAGAATTGATATATTAAGGACTTAAATACTGAATATTATTTTCTGGTTGATTTTGGATTTTGTTATATAACTATAAATCTAGTTCATATGGTTAAAGGCGGCAAGTTAATGGTTACCTCAGTTTATCATTTTCTACACTGTAATTGATGTTACTGTTATTGCAGATGGTACTACTTCAGCCAAAAGTGACATAATTGATCTAAACAGCTATCCTTCCTGGTATTCCAAGGCTGAGATTGAGTAGGGGTCATAGAAAATATTATGCCACAGTGCCAAAGAACCAGGGGCTGGGCCAAATAGACAGCAAATTCTCATCTCCAACAAATTGAAGAGGTAGGATCTTGCAACAGACTCAAAACCCAAAAACCAACTACACATAGAAGATACCTCAGGGAAGAAATTATTTCCTAAGTGTTCTAAATACTAGCAATAAAGCAACCCACCATAGGCAATTTACAAGCATCGCCCCAGGAATTAAATTAAAAAAAGAAAAGAAAATGAGAAGACATTTAAACAAGGAAACAACCCCTGAAATCTACTTCACCAAAGGCAAACCCAGGGGAAAATAAGGTGGGACAATCCAAAAACCTCCCACCCAGCCTCTCTGAAGTGGTAACAACAAAGCAATTGAATGAAGCTCTAGAAAAAAATCAAATCAGAAACAATTTCTCAGATAACTACAGAGATGGTGTCCACAATGAAAACCATGCTTAATGACTCCATAGCAGATACAGACAAAAAATAAAATAAAATAGAGGAGCTTAAGAAAATTATGGCAGCCATGCATGTTCAGCATAGGAGAAAATGGAATCCATAAGGCAGATTCAAGCAGATATCCAGGAGAATAAAAAGTCTATTGAAAATATCTGCAGCAGATTAAGCCAATGTGAGGACAGGATCTCATACATTAAAGACAGGCTTGTGGTTAGCAATCATGAAAAGAAATATTTCTTAAAAATAGCAAGGGACCATGAGAAATCAATCCAGCAGCTACTATATAACTCAAAGAAGAACAAATTAAGACTGATTACAGTCAATGTAAAAGCAGGAGATAGCACAAATGATATAAAACTACTTACAGACATCATAGTAGAAAACTTCCCTGGTAGGGAAAAAGGATTTGACAGATGCATAAGTGAAGTATAAAGAACTCCAATTAGCCATGATCAAAAAAAATGTACAGTCAGGCATATCATAATCAAGATTATGATAACACTAGAATAGAATCTTAAAAGCTGTTAGGGAAAAGAAACAAATCACCTATAAAGGAAAGCCCATCAGAATCACAGCTGACTTCTCAGCACCAACCCTCAAGTCAAAGAGAGCTTGTAGTGAAGTATTTCAAATTCTAAAGGAAAACAACCTTCAATGCAGATTGACATACCCTGCAAAACTAACTTTCAAAACATACTTCCATGACAAAGAATATCTGAGGGAATTTATGACTACCAAACCAGCACTCCAAAATGTTTTAAGGACATTCTAGAAAGAGATAACAAGGACTACAACTTCGTGAACCCCAACAGAAGGAATCCACGAGGCAAGGCAAACAATTAATCAGAGGAAGGGAGAAAAGGGTGGAGCCAATAACAGGAAAATAGCATGACAAGGGTAAGTCAATACATAGTAATAACCACCAATGTTAATGGTCTCAATTCACCAATCGAAAAATACAGATTGGCAGAATGGATCAAGAAGCATGATCCAACAATATGCTGCATACAAGAAACACATTTCATACAAAAAAGAGATCCATAGACTGAAAGCCAAAGGATAGAAAACAGTACTTCATGCAATGGGAAACCAGGAAAAAGCAGGGGAAGCTATCTTATTTGCAAACAAAATGAATTTCAATCCAAAATTAAGAAAGATAAGAAGATCACTATATCCTTGTAAAGGGAAAAATTCAAGAGGAAGAGATAAAAATCATAAATATATATGCAACAAATACCAGTGCACCCAACTATATAAAACAAGTATTAATAGATATGAAAAATAAAATAAGCACTAACACGATTGTGTTGGGGGATCTCAATACCCTACAGTCACAAAAAGACAAATCAACTCTAGACAAAGGTCAACAATGAAATATTAGAACTGAACCAAACTTTTTAAAAAATGGACTTATTAGATGTCTACAGAGTGTCCCAGCCCACATCAGAATACACATTCTTCTTAGCTGCACATGGGGCACTCTCCAAGATACACCACAGACTAGCTCATAGAACATGCTTAAGTAGGCACAAAGGAATTTAAATTATCTCATGCATATTTGTAGATCATAGTGCAATGAAACTGGAAATCCGTGACAAAGCAAACCAAAATAACTTTATAAACACATGGAAATTAAATAGCACTCTCCTGAACAACCAAGGGATCACACATGAAATTTAAGAAGAAATTAGACAGTTTCTACAGTTAAATGATAGTGACAATACAACATACCACAACTCATGGGACAAAATGAAAGCAATCCTAAGAGGGAAATTTATGGCAGTAAATACCTACATGAGGAAAACAGAGCAAGTACAAATAAACAATTTAATGGTGAACCTTAAACTTCTAGAAAAAAAGGAGCAGGCTAATACAAAGGCTTATTCAAGGGAAGAAATCATAAAGATCAGAGAAGAAATCAATGCACTGGAGACTAAGAAAATAATACAAAGGATCAATGAATTGAACCATTGGTTCTTTGAAAGATTAAAAAAGTTGACACACCCTTACTGAACCTTATCAAAAAAGGAAACAAAAGCCTCAAATCCATGCAATTAGTAATGAAAAGGGTGAAATCACAATAGACCCTATAGAAATCAAGGAGATCATCTACACCTACTTTGAGAACTTGTATTCTAATAAGATGGAAAATGCAGAAGACATGGACAGATTCCTAGATACATATGAATTACCAAAGCTGAATCAAGAAGATATAAAAATCCTAAATAAACCAGTATCAATCAATAAAACAAAAAATATAACTAAAAATCTACCAACAAAGAAAGCCCATGCCCTGATGGATTCACTAATGAATTCTACAAGAAACTTAGAGAAGACCTAACACTATTACTTCTCAAACTCTTTTATGAAATTGAAAGGGAATCAGTATTCCCAGATTCATTCCTGGAAGCAAGCATTATCCTGGTACCAAACTAGAGAAGGACCCAACTAAGAAAGAGACCTACAAGCCAATCTTTCTTATGAACATGGCTGCAAAATTCCTTAACAAGATACTGTCAAACAGAATGCAGCAAATCATCAAGAAGATTATAAACCATGACCAAGTAGTATTCATCCCAGGAATGCAGGGATGGTTCAACATAGGTAAGTCAATAAATGTAATACACCATATTAACAGAACCTAGAACAAGAGCCGTATGATCATCTCAATAGATGCAGAAAAAGTTTTTGACAAAGTCCAGAACCCATTCATGTTAAAAGCCCTACAGAAAGTTGGAATAGATGGTTTTTATCTCAATGTGATAAAAACCATCTACAACAAACCAACAGCTAACCTACCAAATGGACAAAAACTGAACTCTTTCACTCTAAAATCAGTACCAAGACAAGGATGTTCACTGTCTCCACTCTTACTCAACATAGTCCTGAAAACAACCATAGCAATTAGATAAGGGGCAGAAATAAAGAGAATAATGATAGGAAAGGAAGAAGTCAAATTATCATTATTTGTAGATGACATGAAACTCTACATAGAAGACTCCAAAAACTCCACTAAAAAAACTGCTAGATTTAATAAGCAAATTCAGTAGCATAGTTGAACACAAAGTCAGCACTCAAAAAACAACAGCATTCTTGCTCATGAATAATAAACTCTTTGGGAGAGAAATTAAGGAAACATCACCTTTCACAATAGCATCCAAAAAAAATGAACTACTTAGGTATCGATCTAACAAAGGATGTAAAACACCTCTACATTGAAAACTACAGTACTCTGAAAAAGGAGATTGAATAGGATATCAGAAAATGGAAAGATATCCCTCACTCTTGGGAAGGAAGAATCAATATCAAGAAGTCAACCTATCACAAATGCTGGAGGGGGTGTGGGGAAAAGGAGCCCTTTTCCACAGTTGGTGGGAATGCAGACTGGTGCAACCACTGTGGAAATCAGTGTGGAGATGCCTTCAAAAACTAGGATTAGGGTTCCATTTGACCTAGCTATTCTCCTTCTGGGTATTTTCCCAGAAGAATTAAAAACATCATTCCAGAGCAATATATGTGCGTGTTTATAGCAACACAATTTGTAATAACTAGATCTTGGAAAAAATCCAAATGCCCATCAACTAAGGAATAGATAAAAAAGATGTGGTCTTTTTTATACAGTGGAGTACTACTCAGCCACAAATAAGAATAAACTGGACACTTTTATATGTAAATGGATGCAACTCTACACCATATTCATAAGTGAAATAAATCTGACTCTCATGTGCAAACATTGTATCATCTCCCTAGTGTGAGAAGCTGAAAGAGTAAATAAGTTCCAAAATATACAATAGATATTGTGAAATGGGTAGAAACTGTTTAAAAAGAAAGAGAAACTGGGATAGGGGAAAGGAGAAAAGAAGGAAAGGAAAAGCAAAAAATAAAATATCTATATTATATAGCATATACATATATATTATAGACAATAATATACATACCTAATATCACAAAATATACATAAATTTTATATCATATAAATTATAGTTAAGCTAGTTATACTACTAATTTTGCTTAGTTCATTGGAAAGAAAAGTTTGTGCTAATATTTTTGGACAACTAAATGCTTATGTCTTGTACTCCGAGAAGCTAATTTAAAGATATAACATGCAATGTAGTAACCATTGTTACCATCCTATCATCTTGCTTTGAAATTTTGGGTTTTTTTCCTCTTGAAAAGAAAAGAAAAGAAAAAAGAATTTGACAATACCAAAGGGGTAGAAAGTTTATTCAAAGAAATAGTCACAGAAAACTTCCCCAACATAAGGAAGGACACAGGTATTTGTGTACAGGAAAGACAAAGGTCACCAGTCTGATTAAACTCGGTCAGTCCAATACATGTTATAACTAAGATCTCAAAGGTGAAAGATAAACTGAAGATTCTCAAAGCTGCAAGAGAAAAATCAGCAAAAAATACATAGAAGTTTCCCAATTGGCCTAAGAACTGACCATCTCAACAGAAATCTCCCGGTGTAAGAAACATGAGGTTTTCACAGTACTGGAGGGGAAAAAGACAGCAACTAAGGCAACCATGTCCATCAAAGTTGTCTTTTAGACATGAAGAAGCCACAAAAAGACTCCCAAACAAACACAAAAGCTAAAATAATATATTTCCATCAGGCCTGTTCTACAAGAATTGCTCAAGGATGCTCTTCAAACTGAAATAAAGAGATGTAATCAAATAAGAAGAATACATTGGAAAGCATAAAACTCACTGGTGAAAGTAATCACACAAACAAATTTTGTTCTAATATTGTAAGCATCATGTGTAAAATATGCACAGCTTAGTTTGAGGAATAAAAAAAATCAACATAAAATACCAACTGCATTAGTATGTTAAGAGATAGGTAACATAGAAAAATGTAAAATGAGACATTACAAACTCAAAATGTGGGAAGGAGTGGAGTATGTCAGGGCTGTATCTAGATGTCCTCCCAAAGCCTCGTGTGCTCACAGGTGGGGCTTTTGGAAGTGGCTGGGTCATGGTGTGTGAATATGGGTTAAGGTATGTGATGACTAAATTAGCCCACTAGTTGGGTTAGCAGAGTTCTGTGTGTAGACAATGGAAAGGCCCACCTTGGGTGTGGGAGGCACCAACCAATAGACTTGCAGCCTGGATGAGATAAAAGGGAAGGAAGATTCTGCTACTTGCTGGTTCCTGCCTGCTTTGCCATGGACTGTTTCTCCCTGTGATGCCCCTTTGGCATGTCACCCTTCCTTGGAGCCAACTAACTGTGGACTGAAACCTCTACAAGTTGTGAGCCGAAATAACCTCTCCTCCTTTAACTGGTGGGGGTTGGGTGCTTTGTCCCTGCAACGAGAAAAGTAACTAAGACAGAGTGCAAGTACGGAATTTTCTTGTTAATATATTTTCTCTTGTACTTTTGTTTTTTTCTGTTCTTATCTTTATAATGTTGTTAAATTGGAATCACTTCAAAATAGTTTTTTTCAATAACTGGAAAATGATTTTTGTAAGCTTTGTGGCAACCAAAAAGGTCTATAATGGATAAACCAAAAGTAATAAATAAGGAATCAAAATATACATATAGAGTAAATCACTTAGATTCAAAAGAAGACTAAAAAAGGGAGAAAGAAGAGAACTGCAACAAAACTAGAAAACAAGTTACATAATGGTAGCTGTAAAACTTTACCTATCATTAATTACTTTGAGTTTATGTGGCTTAAATTCTCCAATTAAAAGACAGAGTGGCTGAATAAAAAGAAAACAAGAGCCAACTATCCGTTCTTACAAGAAATTCAATTTACTTCTAAGGACACACATAGGCTAAAAATAAAGGACTAGCATAAGATATTCCACACAAATGAAATTCAAATGAAAATAGGAGTAGCCATGTTTATTTCAGATAAGGTAGACTTTAGACCTAAGCAGTATAGTCACAAGGAAAGTCATTATATAATGAAAAAGGGGTTGATACAGCAAAAGGAAGTAACAATTCTAAATATATACTTACCCAATATCAGCACGTTTAAATATATATAAGGCAAATTTTAGTACAGCTAAAGGGAAAGATAGACTCCAACACAATAATAGTTGAGGACTTTAATGCCCCACTTGCAGTAATGGATGGGTCGTCCAGACAGAAAACCAAGAAAGAAATAGCAGAATTAAGTTGTACTCTAGACCAAAGGGACCTAAAAGACATCTCCAGAACATTCCACCCAAAAGTCACCAAATACATATTTTTTCTCATCAGCATTGGAAAATTCTCAAGGGTAGATCATATTATAGGTGCAAAATACATCTCAATACATTTTTAAAAAATAATTATACCACACTGAGTATCTTATCTAAACACTATGTAGTGAAACAAGAAGTCAATGACAAAAAAAAAGACTTCAGAAACTATACAAATACACGGAAATTAAACAACTTACTTGATCAGCTAATGCATTGTGGAAGAAATCAAGAATGCAGTTTTTAAAATCTTTTGATTCAAATGAAAATGGAGACACAATGTCACAAAATCTATAATATATAGCAAAAGCAATACTAAGAGAGAAGTTTGTAACAATAATCACTCACACCAAAAAGTAGGAAGGTATCAAACATCCTACCATATCATGTCAGGGAACTAGAAAAACAACAAAATAAACTTGAATTAGTAAAAGGAAAGAAAAAAGACCCAGGGAGAAATAAATGAAATGCAGACAAAAACAAAACAAAACAAAACAAAGACAAAAATATGAAGTACTGGTTCCTCAAAAAGATAAACAAAATAGACACATTCTTAGCTTGACTGTGAAAAAGAGGTGCAAGTTTCAAATAAATAAAACCAGAGATGAGTGGGAAATGTTACTACCGAAACCATAGAAATATGAAAGGTCAACTGTAAGCCAGCAAATTTAACAACCTAGAATAAATAGACACATTTTTAGATACACCAAACTTACCAAGACAGTCATGAGGAAATGCAAAATCTCCATAGATCAATGACAAGCATTGGGATTGAATCAGTAAAATAAAATCTCTCATCAAGTAAAAGCCCAGGACCAACAGCTTCACTACTGACTTCTGCTGAACATTTAACAAAGAAAAGTGCCAAATCCCTTTTAGTTATTCCAAAACGTAGACAAAGAAGGAATTCTAAACACATTCTACAAAACCAGTATTACCCTAGTACACAACCAAACAAAAATTGCAGGTCAAAATTATTGATGAACATTGATGCTGAAATCTTCAACAAAATACTAGCAAAACAAATTCAGCAGTATATACAAAGGATACTTTCATTATGGCCGAGTGGGATTCACCCCAGTATTGTAGGATGGTACCATAAATGCAAATCAATGAACACAACACATATACATCGCCAGAATAAACAAAAGCTGTCTGGTCATCTCAACAGATAAAGAAAAGTTATGATACAAGTCAACTCCCTACATATTAAAAACACTGAACAAATTAGGTATAGAAGGAATACACAGGAACATAACAAAGGTCATGGATAATAAGCCAACAGCTGACATTATAATGGATGCTATAAGCAGAAATGAAAGAAATAAAGCTAAAATAAATGAAAGATAAAAACTTTGGATCTAAGATCTGAAAGCAGGATGTCCACTTGCACCACTTCTATGCAACGAAGTTCTAGAAGTCCTCGCTAGAGCAACAGAGAGAGACAAACAAACAATGGGCATCTTAATTGAGAAAAAGAAGTCAAGTTGCAACTGCTTGCACTCAAACATGCACCAAAAAACTACTAGAACTAATAAACAAATTCAGCAAAGTTGCAGGATGCAACATCGATATATAAAAGTCAATAACATTCCTATATTTTAATAATGAATCAGCTTACATAGAAAGCAAGAAAGCAGTCTCATTTACCACAGCTATCAAAATATAAAATTCTTAGGAATAATTTAACTGAAGAGGTGGACAATCTCTAAAATGAAAACTATAAAATCCTGCTGAAAGAAACTATAAAAAATGGAAAGACATCCTATATCCATGTATTTGAAGAACGACACCATTAAAATAATTGTCAGATTCATTGCAATTCCTATTCATATATCGATGACTCTTCACAGAACTAGAAAACCAATTCTAAGTCTTTATGGAACCACAAAGAACCTCAAATAGTCAAAGCACTCTTGAGCAAAAAGAACAAAGCAGAAAGCATTACATTACCTGACTTCAAAATGTACTACAACCTGTAGCAATCGTGTTGGCATGGAAGCAGGTATACAGACCAATGACACAGAACAGAGAACATACAAGTAAAACTATGAACTCATAGGCAACTGATTTTCAAAGAAGATTTTATGAACATGCAATGCAGGAAAGACAGTCTCTTCAGTGCCATGTCAGGAAAACTGGGTATTCACCTGCAGAGGATGATACTAGACCTTCATCACTCAGCAGTTTCAAAAATCATCCAAAAATGGATTAAAAAGTTAAATATAAAACCTGAAATGCTGAAGCTACTAGGAGAAAAAATATGAGAAATGCTTTGGGACACTGAAACAAGTAAGGACTTTTTGGACACGACCACAAAAGCACAGGAAAGAAAAGCAAAAGGGGAGTAACACAGTCACATCAAACCAAACAGGCTCTGCCCAGCAAAGGACACAACCGCAAAATGCAGAGATGACCTATTGAGGGGGGAAAATACCTACGAAGTGCTATCTGACGAGCAGATGACATCCAGAATACATGAGGATCTTTAAAAATTCAACAGCTAAAAAGCTAACAATGTGGCTAAAAAGTGCCCAGTACGTCTAAACAGACTTTTCTCAAATGGCACACACAAAAATTGCTCCATGTCACAAACCATTAGAACTAAAGGCTGCACCTCTCCTTGGTGCTATCACAATGACCAAGATGGCCAGTACCAGCAAGGACAAGGAGAGAATCACGCAGGACATGTGAACACTCTTGGTAGGAGGGTGAGTTAATACAGTTGTTACGGGAAATGGTGTGATGTTTCTTCGCTAAAACTAGATCTACCACATGATCCAGCAGTCCTACTCCCAGATGTCTGAAGACAATGAAACCAGGGTATTGGAGAGACCTCTGCTCTCCCAAGTCCACAGCCACACCATTCACAACGGCAAGAACTGGAAAACCCTCGGTGTCCACCCACTGAAGAATGGAGAAAGTAAAGGTGGGGCATACACACAGGGGAGTACTCTTCAGCCATAAAAAAGGAAATCTTCTTAACTGTGGCAACATGAGTGGGTGAGAGATCACTGTGCTACGCAAAGCCAGCCAGGCACAGGAGGGCAAATGCCTGGCCGTGCACACTACAGCGTGACTCCCGTAAGTGAGAGCAGAGTGCTCGTCACTGGAGGCGGGAAGACCAGGAGTGGGGCGGCCGGGGAGACTGTCAGCGCTGCGAAGCGGCGGACAGCAGCCAAAGGCCTGGTGTGCTAACGCGCGGGAGGATGACCAGGACAGAGGACGGTGAAGCCCTGTGGGTTCCGAAGCCTAGAAGGAAGAATTTTTAACGTTTTCACCATAGTGAAATGACCACGGAGGAGATGAATATGTCTAAAGGGACTTAAATATCACACAAG
The DNA here is from genome assembly GCA_004363535.1 of Dasyprocta punctata. Classification (NCBI taxonomy): domain Eukaryota; kingdom Metazoa; phylum Chordata; class Mammalia; order Rodentia; family Dasyproctidae; genus Dasyprocta; species Dasyprocta punctata. The sequence continues at coordinate 40,771 of RJWM01006159.1, read as the reverse complement.
TACACATGGATCAAAGCATTGCAGGACACCCCATTTACTTTTTACATGTTTTAAGTCAGATGGAAATAAATTTAAAATACAAGCAAAGAAAAACAGCCAAATTCTCTTCAAGCTCCTAGGGGACAGAACATCGTGCCTGCATCATTTTAAAGTCGTCCCACACATACGACTGCAACCCTAGGTCTCTACAGTCATGCTCCTATGTAAAATAATTATTTCGTCTGGAAACAAATTGCTCCCATCTCCAGTTTGTGTCAGGGATTAAAGTGAGATGATGCAACAAGACTGGTCTTGTTAGGCCGATGCCAGCTTTTATTACGTTTGTCCTTTCTAACGCCTCCACTTGAACATGTCCCAGACACATCCGATCTTAATCCACCCCTTTATTCCTGGGCCCCCGGGCCCCCTGGGCCCCCAGAGTCAGTTTCTCTTAGTTGTCCTCCATTTCAGTCCGTGACGCTGCCACCCTCCCTTGCTCCACAAGCAGCTCCACACTCACCGTCTGCCTCTCTGCCCAGTTGAGGAACCCCTGCTGCGGGGAAGAGCCCTGTGATTCACTTCTTACTGCAAACACAAGCTTTCTCCACTCCGTGCGTACGTGTTACTGTGATTCCCCATCTATGTGTCATCAGGCAAGACGCAAGTTTAACCTCTCAAAACTGGTTCATCGATCAATTCGAAAAGAGATGAGATAGCTCTGAGGTTCTTCAATGTTTTGCAACTGTGTTTACACAACACTTTCTATTTCTCGTTGATAATCTATTAGATGCTAATACCATTCATATCTAGCTTTCCTGTGGGTTGGTTTCCTGTTCCGTTTGCTTTTCACGGTATCCTGCATTTGATTCTACGTAGCTCTCTTACCATTCTCAAGAACAACTTTCTGTGTGTGCCCTGTTCTTCCAGCAGATGCTGAGTTCCTGAAGCTAAAGTTCACACGTGTAGATGACGGCCTCCATTGCTCTACCTCCCGCTTCCAGCATAGCCCTGCCGCGGGGACCTAGGGAAGAGGTGTGAGCTCACTTCACGGTCTCCATGCACGGGGCCGCCGGCCTTAACTGCCCACACTGCTCCCCGCACAAGCCCTAGACCTCACCGCGGCTTTCCCCACTGCTCGCTTCCCTCACCCCAGGGAGGGCAGAGTGATCCACCCAAGCCTGTCACGCACGCTGGCACGGCCCAGACGCCCTTCTGCAGCCCACTCCGGGCTTCCACCGCCCTCCTCTCGGACTGCTGCATCTCAGGACCTTTGATCATGTGATACTGCCCACTCAGACCCACGGCATTAACACCCGGAACCAGGGGGCCGCGTAGTCAGGTGTGATCAGAAGTCACCCATTAGCTCTTCCTCCAATTGACCTACCCTGCATTCTTTTGTAAAAATAAGAAGTTAATATTTTCACTTTAGGAGGATGTTTGCTTACAGTTAGTTAAGTGGGGTGCCAAAACTCAATTGTGAAACAAAATTATCTTCTTCTTCTTCTACCGACATGCAAGCACTTCTGGGATGAAATAACATAGTACTCACACATCTTGTTATTCGCTGTGCTGGGATTACAAGCATCCATGAAGAATACTCAGAGGCAATCACTTCAGTTAGTACTATTCTCTGCAAAAGTCATAGAATGTCCTTTTCCCCTATACTCAGATCACAGGATCATATCATGCCTCTAACAGGGATCTCTTTACTCAAAGACAGAGAGTTCAGCCCCTAAAAGCAGTTTGATGCCCATGAGGATGCTTTTTGGTGGTTACTTCAAGTATTTCCAAGAATGTCACAGAAAGGGAGAAAAAAAATCACTAAGTCATGGTATTTTTTGAATTTAAAGAATTCAAAACATAGAACAAATCATGTAGCTTTCATAAAAACCTTTGCACTACCTGGAGAATCATATTTCTGGTTTTGTTCATTTGCTCAGAAAACCTGGAAATAGCTTGTGTAATCCTGTCCCTTTATGTATACTTATAATCCAGGCTCTTGTCATGAGATGGAATCCTGGCTTTTACCAAAACATTTGGAATTTGAGGGAAGTTGTGTGAGTTAGAAGCTATTGGCAGCTTCTGTTCTCTGTGTTTCCATCTTGTAAAGACTGGTGGTATCACAGGCAGCTGAGTTAGACCGAAATATTCTAGGCAGTCAGACAGGACTGGGCCCTCAAAGACACCAGTGCAGGAGACCAGATACCTCGCAGCCGTGGGGGAAACAGATACCTCCCACTGTGGGCCGGACCTTGAGACAAAGATCAAACAAATGCACCCACATACTTCCGAAGGATAAACATCAAGAATTGATACTCTAAATAGGTCTCTATCACCCTCAGGAAGCCAGAAGGAGCCACTAACTCAACCCCCACAGGAAAGGCCCTGTTCTGTATTCATGCCCACTTGCTGCATGATTCACTTACCCATTGATCCTAATTTGATCGATTTTACCTGAGCAATTATACTTGTGATCCTATTGGCTGGCCACAGTTCTGTCCCACCTCATGCCCACCTTGCAAGGTCCCATGTATTCCCCACCGTGAACCTGCCTCATCTGATGGTTTTACTCTATAAAATCCCTAGAAAAGACAGTCTTTGGCAACCCACTCGTGACCTCTTCCATCTTTCTCTCAGACAGAAGCTTTCTTTCTCTCAATAAATATATTCTGCTCTTAACCTCCATTGTCCCTAAAATTCATTCTTCGATTTTAGAGAACACGAACTCGTACCGGACGTCTAGCAGGTTGGGGGTTTCCTTCCCCTGTGTCAGTGGCAGGTGACCGTCTCCAGTCGCCTGCGTGTGCACAAACCCACTGCCAGCCGCCAGCCAGCTGAGGCCCTGGAATCTGACGGAAATTGTTCCAGCTCATTATTTAGAAACCGAAGTAACAAAGACACTGACCCTCAAAGAACCCAGGAAAGTGACAGCCTCTTGCTGGTCTCCGCAGTCCTCCCTCACCCTCGCCTGCAATTGCAGTCGTGTTTACGGAAGGATTAGTCCTCCCGACAGCTATCTGGGCTTTGATTTAAGGACTGAACAGGACTCCACCACAAAGAGCCACTGGATCGAGACAGTGTGTTCTTTTAATTTACTTCCATAAACAGGCAAAAATTGAAGTCAGCTGTCAGCAGAGACCAAATTAAAGAGCCGAGTGCCACAGCCACAGTTGAATCAAGACCAGTTTTTGAGATAGGGGCAGAGAGGTTGGATGTTTAAATTTCCAGAGAAGATACGTTGTTAGGCACAAAGTTAAGACTTTCACTTTAACTGTGGTTTCAATGCGCTATGCATTTGTTTACTTTTCAAAAATTAAATTTAGATTGAAACTAATATCATTCCTAAAAAAAAAAAAAAACTTCCTTGCTTAAATTATGTACATGATCTCAAAGTATAACGCAATAAATGTGCAAACCATCACCATCCCTAACAGAATTAGAGTGATCCCAGCTCACTGGGCTGAGCTTGCAGGCTGAAAATCTCCCTGATATGCCTCAGAAAAAAACTCAGTGCTTCTTCTAATGATTTTAATGATTACTCTAATTCTGACCTGGCCATTTTTCTTTCTCCTAGCAATTCAAAGTGACCTTGGTGCTGTTTTGCTGTGACCAATCTTGCAGTGTAATTACAGGGGCAAAGTCAGCAAAACCTCCAGCCTGGACTCCCTGATAATTCACTAAGTATCGCACACATCCATCATGGCTACTCGAGGAAGTGCACACATCTGTGACCACAAGCACTGCCTTGCAGTTCTGCTAGCACAGGTGTAATGTGGCCCGGGCAACGCTGCACAGTGCTAAAGGCACACTGGCTATGGACTCAGGTCTGAGTCTGAACTGACACTAATTGTTCATAGCATTGTTTGAAAAAGGAAATATGAGCTGGGCATGGTGGTGCAGGCTTATCTTCTGAGCCAGGCTGAGGCAGAGGGTTGTGAGTTTGAGTCCATCCCGGTTCCTCGGTGACTGACAGAGACCGTATCTCAAAACTGTGACACAGAGCTGGGGATGTAGTTCACTGTGAAAGCCCTAGATCTCACCCCCACTGATGTCCCATTTAAATCGGGAGCAGGGTTTGGAGATGGCCGGGTTATGCTGTTCAAAGACACAAGGGCCTTAGGGAAGGGAGCCACAGCTTCTCCCTGGAGACCGGGACGGGTGGGAGGAGTGGTTGGCAGTGGCTGTCCAATTCTTCTCCTGCTGTTCAAGTTAAGGCTGCACGCAGGGCTCATCTCCTTCACCCACATAAGATCTGTGACCCGAAAGCAGCTCTGCCGGCTTCACCATTTCTCGTATGGTCAGCGGCCGAGCCCCAGAGCCACTGTCCGGGGTGGCAGAGGGGGCCTGCCCATCCTGCTGCACCCTCGCCGCCCAGGCCTGGCCTGTGTCCTGTGAAAGGATGTAGCAGCCACACTGTCCCTTCCCTGCTCTCTGCTGGCCAAGCAGTCACGAGCGTGGCCCACACTGAGAGCTGTCTCTGCTGTGATGGAACAGAGGCTGGGGCCAGACACGAACAGAGAAAGCGGTGCGGTTTATCACATCTTCTGAGTCATTTTCCCATGGAATCCAGCACGGTGGCTTTCTTAATGCTGTGCAGGGTAAGAGCAGCAAGCTCAGAAAGTGGACCAACCCCACTGAAGGAGAATCTCTGCACCAAGAGTGACCACGGGCTGTGCCACCTATGAGGTCCACAGGTCATGGACGGAACGCGGAGCTAGCATCACCCAGCTCGTGAGGGACTGTGAGAATATGCAAGATGGATGTGTGAGTCTCTGAAGTTACTACCCTGTATGCTGTGCCCCTGGTTTATCTGACCATGGAAAATTCTTTTCCGTGCATTCCTTACCTTAGTTTCATCTCTCCCCCCTCTATCCACCCCTACCTTCCCCTTCCCTCCCTTTCACTTTTTTCCTTTCCTTTCCTCCTTTCCTCTCCCAATTTTCCTTCCCTTTTCCCCTTTTTGCAGAACTAAGAAGCAGAATTAGGATGGAAAAGGACTTAGAGTTCAAAAACCACATTGCACACTATGAGGAGGAACAAGGAAGAACCGTAGCAGGTGTCAAACCACAAAGCCCCAGCCAGCTCTGCACCTTGGCTCCCCTCACACAGGGCCTCAGAGGCAGTCACCAAATAACTGGTCCAACGCAGATGAGGCGAAGTCCTCAGAGGAGAAGTAAGCCTGGAAGAGTCAGCCTTCAGGGAGAAGTAACAGATGGGCCAGCAGCACCCGCCCTCGGAAGGGCCTGCTGTGCACTAAGTACAGCCCGGGGTTTGCCTGCGAGCTACCTCTCCACAAGGAGATAGAGCTGGAGAAGAAACCAGTGTCGCCTGCCACATTGCCATTTGGGGAAGGGTCTGATTACGTGGGACCAAGCCACAGACCAGCTACAGGACAGCTCAACCGGGACTGATGTGTACTCCGCTACAGTGAGAGACAGCGGCCAGAGACACTGGGAGAGGGCGAGGGCTAGACACAGGTCCCCTGAGGGCCGCAGGAAGGACAGAGGGCCTGCACTCCGTGGGGGAGGCCAGGTCCAGTGGGTGTGGCTCTCAGGGGGATCTGAAGGTGGTGGCACTGGCTCCCACGGGGTGCCTGAGGCCACTTTCCGATGCCTACATCTGGAGACTGCTGCTCTGATTGCTTCCCCAGGTATCAATCCCAGCACGGCCACGTCTTGGCTTGGACAGCTGCTGTGATCAGGGGGACAGGCAGGGGCCTGCTTGAGCAGAGGGTGTCCCCTCACAAACCCACAGCATATAAAGCAGGGCAGAGAGGACAATGACCCCCTGGATTCCGGTGACTGCAGGTCCTGGGAGGAAGCCATTCATTTGGAAACACAAGAAATTTCTGAATCATTTTTTTTCTCATTTTTTGTGTTGTATGGAGTTTTATTTCCTATTTTCTCTTTCCATTTTTAAAAATGATATTATTCTTGTATTCTTGCTTTACTCTTCTTTTTTCTCTTTCTTTTCATTTCATTCTCTCTTTTAATTTGGTCCTTTATTATTTTTTCTTTTGTTTACTGCATGTTCATTTTTCTTCTTGGGTTTTTCTGTTACTTTTATATAATATTTTAATTTCCTTTTACTCCTTCATAGAATCCTTTATTTCTCTTTTATCACCTTCTTCTCATCTTCCATTGCTTTAATTTTCAAATTTTATATTTTTCATGTTCCTGTTCCACCACCATTAAGCTATATGAAACTTATAGGTAGTAAGTCAAATATATATCATGACTGTTGAAAACTGTTCTATTGTTACTGGAGGTAAAGTGGTCCCATTGTTCTGTTAGTGAAGTTAAAGTTGTCCCATCGAAAATATTTACTGTAGATTAATATCTGGTTTGTCTTAGTGTCTATACTATAATCACAGATCTGTATGGTTATGGGTAGTTCTTAGGGCTTATCAATATCTGGTGTGTATTTAACACTATTGTTGCTGATTTGATTATTATTCTAAGGTGACATCACTGATGCTATCAATTTGATTTCTCCAAATGCCAATACCTGGACTGCCTGGGGGTCATAAACAATACTGCCACCCATTCACAAAGAACTGGATGCTGAGCCAAATAAGTTGCATCCTCCTCTCCCAAATAAACTGACTGGTTGAACCCTGGGATAGAGACTAATAGCCATGTCCAGAGGATAACTCTGAAATGTAGACATTAACTAACAAGTCCTCGATGCTAACAACAAAACTATCCTCTGCACTCAACCCACAAAACAGGACAGAAAACAAATAGAAACATGAGAAGACAAGGAAATAAGATGTTTCCAAAATCTCCCAGTTCTCCTGAAACTAAGCCCGAGGCCATCAAGGAGGAGGAAATCAAAGGCCACACAGCTGAAATACCTGAAGGGACAACAATAGAGGTAAAAAAAATATCAATAGGGTGCTCGGTGAGTTTAAAGAAGGTAAAAAAAAAAAAATACCAGTAAGGTGCTCAGTAACTAAACAGGTAAAGATCCCAAAGAAACAAATGATCTTTGAGTCTACAGAAGACATTAATTAAAAGCTAGAGGAGCTAAAGAAAGAGATGCAAAACATTAATGTCCAGCATAGAAATGAATTAGAGTCCATAAAAAGATGCTAAACGGAAAGGCAAGAGATTAAAACTTCTATTGAAAGTACCGACAGCAGAAGCAATCAGTGTGAGCACGGGTTGTCACATCCAGAAGACAGGCTTGTGGCTGGTGATCAGTTAACAAAAGATCCCTTGAAAACAACGAAAGGACGTGAAAACGGACCCAAACCTGCTGGATGATGCGGAGAAGACTAACATTAATTGGAAATAGTGAAAAATCGAATGACAGCACGAAGAGCATTAAAAAAATCTATAATAATAATAGCAGAAAAATTTCCAAACATGGAAAATGAACTTAACATACATGAAACAAAGTATGTGGAACCCCAAAAGCCATGACCAGAAAAGAATTTCTCCACACCATGTCACAGTCAAAATATCAGAAATCCAACACAAGAACAGAATGTTAAAAGCTGTTAGAAAAAAGTAAGGAATCACTTATAAAGGAAAATTCATTTGAATTACAGCACTTATTAACACAAATCATAAAGGCAAGGAGGGCTTAGGATGAAGTGTTTTAAGCTCAAAAGACAAAATGAAACTTCCAACCCAAACTGATCAATGCTGCAAAATTATCCCCCAAAATTTATGAAGAAGTAACGTATTTTCATAATAATGAGCACCTAAAGAAATTCATAATCACCAAACGAGCACTCCCAAAAATTCTTAAGGAATTTAGAATATTGTCTCTAGAAAGAGATAATAAAGTTAACAGTACCAAAATGTCCAATAAAATCAATATGTCAAGTGTGGCAAGGAATTAAGTAGAAGGGAAAGAAAGGAGAGTAACAGCAGGAAAATAATTCAATGAAAGGAACAAACCAATACCTATTAGGTATAAACATTAATATGAATGATCTCAATTCAGCAATCAAAAGATATAGATTGGTGTAATGGATCAATAAATAAAATTCAACAGTATGCTTCATACAAGACAGTGCGAGCCGAAACCCTGCACAGTGAACTCTATTCATCCGTGCAAGCTCGGCACTACTTTTGGAACCTGGTAGGAACCCACCCACCATGCCCAATCAGCCAGGAACCTTTAGGTAGGTCCCTAGAGGCCTGGTTAGGGCCCACCCAGTGACCCCAAGTGGCTGGGGAACCGCCTGTGCTCAGTGGCACTAACCAAAGCCCTGCACAGCAAACTCCATCCAGCAGTCCAAGTTTGACACCCCTCTCAGAACCTGTTAGGGATCCACCCAGCTTGCCCAATAAGCCTGGGACCTTCAGGTAGGTCCTTTGTGTCCTGACTGGGCCTCACTCAGTGACCCCAAGTGACCAGGGAACCAGCTGCACTCAGTGGTGGGATCCAAAGGCCTGCACAGCAAACCCCATCCAGCCATGCAAGCTCGGTACCTTGCTTGCAACCTGGTAGGGTCACACCCAGCAACCCCAAGCAGTTGGGGAGCTTTGGTGCGCCATGTGGTCTTAGCTGAAGGCCTGCACAGTGTACTCCATCTAACTGTTCAGCCTTGGTATGCCACTCAGAACCTGGTAGAGTCCTGCCCAGCAACCTCAAATAGCTGGGGAGCTTCTGAGGACCACGTGGGTGTGCTGAAGGCCCACCCAGTTTACTCCCAATATTTAAGGAGCCTTTAAGAGCCACTAGTGATCTGATAAGGCCTGAACAATGACCCCCCATTCAACTGGAGAAATTCCCTGCAGTACAGACAGATATCCTCAACCCAGGAAACAACTGAAACCTTGCATTCAGCTTCTCCAGGGGAACACAGGAAAATGACAAAATATAGAGCAAAATGCAATATCAAACTTCCAGTCTGCACCAAACACACCTAGGAGTCATGGACATAGAAGGAAATGTAAGCCATACACCTGAAATTTATGAAATGATATCAACTGAAATAAAGAAATAAGTCCATGAAGCTGTAAAGGAACTCAGATCAGAAATAATCTCTCAGGTAAAAGAAGAAATGATAAACATAATAAAAGAAATGCTGAACACATCTAAAGAAGAAATAGTTAAAAAAATTGAGGAGCACTGCAAAAAGATAGAAACCTTGAATGAACAATATAAGATACAGAATGCATGAAACAGATGCAAAGAGATATCCAGGAAATCAAAAGCTGGCAAAACTACCTCAAAGAACATGAAGATAGACTTTTGGACCTCAAAGACAAGATTGCAACTAGTGAACAGGAAAGGAAAGATCTCAACAATTCAATAGTTGCAAGATGATGCAAAGAAAAACAATAAAAGATTGATAGGTGTAAACGAAAAAGAAGGTGACAACACAAACAGTAACAAAAGACTATTTACAGAAATAACAGCTGAAAATTTCCCAAACATGGGAAAGGAAACTGGCATACAGATACGTGAAGCATATAGAACTCCAATTAGCCATAACCAAAATAAATATACACTCAGACATATGACAATCAATATCCTGGAAATTCCACATAAGAAAAGAATATTAAAAGTTGTTAGAGAAAAGAGACAGATCAACTATAGGGGAAAGCCCATCAACATCACAGCAGACTTCTCAACACAAACAATGGAATCAAGAAGAGCATGAAGTGAGGTATTTCAAATCCTAAAGGAAAATAACTTCCAACCTAGATTGATGTACCCTGCAAAACTATCCTTCAAAATTGATGGAAATACAAGATACCTCCATGACAAAGAACAGCTGAAGAACTTCATGACCACCAAACCAACCCTACAAAGAACACTGAAAGACATCCTAGATAGGCATAAAAATTACTACGATTTCAGGAACACCAACAGAAAAAAAACACTAGGCAAGGCAAACAAATAAACAGAGGGGAAAGGTAAAGAAACAACAGCAGAATGATAACGTGACAAAAATAAGCCAATATATATCAGTTATAACTATTAATGTAAATGGCCTCAATTCACCAATTAAAAGAAACAGATTGACAGAATGGATTAAGAAACAGCATCCAACCATATGCTGTATACAAGAAACCCATCTAACCCGAAAGGAAAATCATAGACTGAAAGTCAAAGGATGAAAAACAATATTCCATACAACAGGAACCCAAAAAATAAAAAACAGGGATAGCTGTTTGTTTGCAGACAATGTGAACTTCAAACCAAGAATGATCAAAAGAGATAAAGAAGGTCACTACATATTAGTTAGGGGAAAACTTCATGAGGAAGGGATGACAAGCTTAAATATATATGCACAAAATACAGGAGCACCCATTTATATAAAACAAGTACAGGAGTGAAAATGAACAAGGAAGAAAATTATGAAGATCTGAGAAGAAATCAATGAAATGGAGACCAAAAAAAGAAAAAAAAATCAATGAATCTAAGAGCTGGTTCTTTGAAAGAATAAATAAAATGACAAACCCTTAGTCAATCTTACCCAAAAAAGGAAAGAAAATATATAAATCAATGCAATTGGAAATGAAAAAGATGAAATTATAACAAATACTTCCCAAAACCTGAAGATTATAAGCAACTGCTTCATAAAAAATCGAAGAACCCAGAAGAAGTGGATAAATTCATACACACTTATAAATGACCAAACACTGAACCAAGAAGACTTAAAAATTTGGAATAGTCTAATAACAGGAATGAAATTAAAGCAGTGATTTAACAAAAACTACAAAGAAAAGCTACAGTGATCAAAAACAGTATGGTACTGGCACAACAACAGATATGTGGGCCAACAGAACAGAAGAGAGGACACACAAACAACTCTAGACACCTTCAGCCTTCTGACTTTGACAAAGGGGCCAAAAACACACTGGAGGAAAGCTCATCCCTTTAATAAGTGGTGCTGGGAAAATTGGAAATTCATGTCCAGAAGATTGAGTCTACATCCATATGTCTCATTATGTACTAAAAATCAAAATGGATCAAAGATCTAACTGTCAAAACAGAAACAATACACGGAGAGGTAAAATAGCTACAACTTCTGAGGACATAGGCATAGCCAAGATCTCTCTGAATAGAACCACTGTGGCACAAGAAACAGGACCAAGAATCAACAAATGGGATCACATCAAATTAAAAGACTTCTGCACAGCAAAGGAAACAACCAACAGAGTGAAGAGAGATCCTGCAGAGGGGGAAAAAAGTCACTGGCCATTAGAGAAACGCAAATTAAAACAATACTGAGATTCCTTCTCACTCCATAAAAAATGGCTGTCATCAAAAAATCAAATAATAGCAAATGTTGGCATGGTTGCAGGGAAAAGGAGCCCTTCTGCATTTTTGGTTGGAATATATACTAGTGCAACCAGTATGGTAATCAGTATGGAGAGTTCCCCCAAATCTGAAACTAGAAATTCCATTTGCCTGCGCTGTTCCCCTTCCAGGTATCTTCCTGAAAGAGCTAAACCCATTGTATTACAGTGACATATGCATGCCCATGGCTATAGCAGCACAACTCATAGTATCTAATCTTGAAATGGCCTGTGCATCCATCAACAAATGAATGGATAAAGAAAATGTGGTTTTTATACACAATGCAGTACTGGTCAGCCATAAAGAAGGATAAACTTGAGGCACTTGTCGGTAAATGGATGCACCTTAAGACTATAATGTTAGTGAGGCAGACGCACAAGTTTAAATATCACATGGTTTCTCTTATATGAAAGACACATCATATGAATAAAAAGCAAAATAGAAGATAGATAAATAAAAATTAGGAATATCTTTTTCAAATGAGAAAGGGAACAAGAGAGGAAGGGAAGAGGAATGGAGGGGGAAAGGGGGGAATTTAAAAAAAGAATTGAAAGAGAAGATGAAAGTAGAATTTTGCAAATGGGAAGGTGACCAAGGGGTAGAAGGCCAGGGAGGGATGGAGAGGTAGAGGACGACAAAGAACTGACCTCTGTTATATACACGCACCAACTCCTCGTGATAAAAATAATCACTCTGCACTGCAAACATATACTAATAAAAATAAATTTTAAAAGTTTTAACGAGGAGACTATAAGGGCGATGTGCTTAACCCACACTCGTAAGGCATGTCCTGTCTTTGGAAGTTTGCGGGGCACAAAGAACATGACTTAACTGGAAGCGTTCCATATTTAAAGCATGGTGTTTGCTGGATCAGAAGGAAGCCACTTTCTCGAGAAGAGGAAGCAAGTTGCTAGTGCTTCTAAAAGAATCAAAACAGATGCTAAAGATACGCTTCTTGTCTGGCACCCACGCTTCCAAGACTTTCAACAAACGTTTGCTAAGTAACTGTTTGGGACGTCCGCAGAAAAGAGGCTGCACAGAAACTCAAGGTACAGAGGAAACCCTGGTCAGAGTTCATGTCACGAGCAATGTCGCCTGTCTGCTAGTGCTGTGTATCAGAGATAGGGACACACACCGCACTTGCTGCAGCCGATGCAGATATATTTTTTGAATGGCATATTGGAGATCCTTTAACTCCAAGCTTCATAAAGATAACAAAAAAAAGCAGGCAGAAACACTCAGCCCCCATAGGGTTAAGGACATACAATTAAATGGAGGGATAACAGAAGCACACGTTTAACTTCTCTGTCACACACACAGAACCGTAACCACACTATGCCAGCAGGAGGATTCCACTGCAGGTCCTGGGTGGTCTGCTGGACCCTGGTGGCTGGGGAGCCAGCCCTGGTCCTTGCCAGCTCTGTCTTGGATTGCGTTCTCCCTGCACCCTTCATTCCTGTGGTTGGCATTCATCCTCGGTTTTCTCACTGGCATTTGTTGTCTCAAATGACACTGGTCTGTAAAAGGCCTTCACTTGCTATATGACAGCTCTGTGAGTGAAAACACACACAGGAATGCTTAGCTAATTTGTCTGTAATTCTTCAAACAAATGGAATAGGTGTCAGCTGTTTTTTGCAGTCCTCACTACTAACATCCTTTGTTGCTGTGGGAAATATGCTGGGGCCGCAGTTCCATTCACTTCCGCAAAGCATCCCAGCTGTGTCTGTCCAGCTGCCCTGGACAGGTGAGAGAGGGCTGATGGACCTTACCCTACTTCAGCTGGAGGAAGCTGTGTTCCTCCTTTCCCATTTCCTTCACCATAACTAACCAGAAGTCAGTTTCTTTGTGCTGCTTCCTCGATGGCTTGGAACGCAATCCTGTCCCGCCCCTAGCCGCATGGGTCCAGGTTTAAGGTGAAAATAGAAGGGTACAGGGTTAGGTTTCGCCAGTCCACGTCCTCTGTGACAGCACACTCACCTTCACACACACTCGCTCAGAGCCAATCAGGAGCAGCAGGGAACACGTCTGAGTTTAGCACATGCCTGACACTGTTTTGAGCTTCATTATACATTAGCTGTTTTAATTTATGTTCAGAGCCTGAGGTTTATTCACAGTCATCATTCAGAACGATAAACTGGACCCATCAACCTGCTTAAAATACCCTTCTTAGAGTACAGTCCAGCTTCTTCAGGATGCCCTAGCCTGCGCTGGGCGACTCCCTCCACCCGCCTCGCCACTGCCACCCTCTCCCTGGCTCACACAGCCCTGCTTCGTCGTCAGCTCACGCTCATCGTTATGGTTTCTGTCTGGATGCCCCCCCCACAAAGTCTCAGGCAGTCATGGAGGGCAGCTGTTTCAGAGGTGGCTGAATCTAGGGTTTGTGACTGATTCATAGTGCTACGCTGGGATTAAGGGTGGGTGGTTGCTGAATCAGTACACAGATTGTACTGGCACCACTGTGACCCCAGCAGCCTGGATAAGGTAAAAGGGGCCAAATGAGGTTTGCTTCTCTCCTTTTTGTGCTTGCTGCTTTTGCTATCTTCCACCGCCATGGACTGTGGCCCCTGTGCTGTGCCGTGCCGTGCCTCCCCCACCTGTGTGACTCGTGTGGAGTCACGATAGTTCTATTGTAGATGGAGGCTGTACAAATTTACCTCACTCTTCTTAATAATCAATTGGGTAAATTAGTACACAAGAAAAGCATTTTGCTAGTGTATTCTATCCTGTGTCTGAAGAGGAAAGGACTTAAATATTCTAATTTGTTACAAATTTTGTTTTTATAAAGAGAATCTGCCAAGGAAGGGAGAGGGTAAAAGAGAAGAGGGCCGTGTGTCCATCCACTCCACATGCTGTGGATGTTGACACCGCATACAGGCAGCAGGTGGGGGCCCAAGACGAGAGGCAGGCAAGGCACAGGCACAGTGGCACTGTGGTCTGCACACTCGCTCCGTGCGCCCACGCAGCTGTGGAGCCATGAGTGGGGGCTGTGCTCTCCGGCGTGAAATGTGAGACTCTCTCACTGTTAACACTACCCACCTCTCTTCTTTTCCAATGACATTTAAAACTCCCAAAATACGTGACATTTAAAAAACCAAGTCCCTGGCTTCCTGCTGTTCGGTAACAACAGGAAGTTATGCTAAGTGAAATAAAGTGACGTTGTCTCAAACAGACTCTCCCTGGCACGGGCCGGGGCTGGCCAGCGCTCAGCGGCCATCAGCACGAGGTCTCATGGCATCAAGGAACTTGTTCCCCCCTGGGGTGATGTGAAACTGAGGTCCCCCCTCTTATGAAGTGGGTGAGGCGGAGCTGCTTGGCTGGTGGATGGAGAATCCAATGACTGCTCCAAAACTGGGTGCTTTTGTGGCACCGCGCAGCTCCCAGGCCTCCACGGAACAGGAAACATGCAATCTAGCCAACCTAGAACCATCGCCCTCAGAGTCCATGTGGAGGCAGACTCCGCCCTGCCCTGGGAAGCAGAGGTCCGGGTTCCCTGGGTGTAGACACCCCAGTGCAGTCGGGCGTAGTGGGGTGCCAGACCCCAGGCTGGGCTCACAATCAGTGCTGGAGGGAGCGCACACCCCACGTCTCCACCCAAGAAGGCCAGCACAGGGACCTGCTTGCGGTCAGCATTTCAGCTGTCAGCAGCAGCTCATTTCCAACCAAGGCTCTGCCTTTCCAGCTGCTGAGGACAAGCGTGCTCTCTGCCCACGGCATCTGTCTCCTATGAGCCACAAACTGCTTCCCGCCTTCCCCGGAAGTGCTGTCCCGGCAGCCGTCCCCTCTGGCTGGAGATGGAGACATGCGCTGAGACACGCGGTCCCAGCGGAGGTCTCCAGGGACAGACTCAGGTGCCGAGGGACCAGCACGTGGCCGGCTGCTCGACACCCGCAACACAGCAGCAGTGCCAGCGGCCAGGAAAGCGCTGCCGGCCCCCAGGGCAGCCGAGGGCTAGCTCCCCGGTGTCTCACAGTAGCTGACAAACAAACATCTGTCTGCTGTCCGTGCGGGACATCCAGGAAAGCAAGAAAGCACCCCACGCTCTCGCTCCTCTAACACAGGACTTTTCCTTCGGAGCTCTGGGAGAGGTGTGGCAGTCAGGCACTGAAAAGGGCCGAGCCAGTGGAAAAGCGCGGGGCTCGGCGTCTGGAGGAGGAGGCCCCTCTGCGGGAGCAGCTGCGTGGCCCCGGTCCAGGGCGCCCCACGTGTCTGTACAGCCTCGTCCTGGTGCTGTGCTGCTTGTCTGCCGCCTAGGCGTGCTGCATCTGTGGAACCCAGGCTTGGTCTTCTCGCATGACATTTTTATCATGAGCAGAAAGGAGGCCCCGGATCCCGACCTTCTCCTCATCACCCTGGAATCCACCTTCCACCCCTGGGCTCTGTCCCCCTCGCTGCCCCTGGGAAGAACCTGGAGGCTTCCTTCTTCACGAGCAGGCAGCCCCCCCTTACTTCAGACGCTCCCCCTCCTCTCTGCCTTCCTCGGGCGTGCCTCCCGAGGCCCTTTCGGGACTCGTGGTCTCTGACGCCCCCTCCCAAGCTGCATTGGCACGGCTCATCTGGAGGTGAGTTCCACTTCCTGTTTCTTTCCATAGTTTTC
The DNA here is from genome assembly GCA_004363535.1 of Dasyprocta punctata. Lineage (NCBI taxonomy): Eukaryota > Metazoa > Chordata > Mammalia > Rodentia > Dasyproctidae > Dasyprocta > Dasyprocta punctata. The sequence goes on along the minus strand of RJWM01006159.1, from coordinate 24,927 downwards.
TGACTTCAGAACCTGGAGTGTGTCGGAGGAGTGGATTATCCAGATCTTGAAACACTACGCAGTGATTAACAGGGAAGTTCCGTCCAGTGTGTGCGTGCTCACGTGAAACAGCACGCGAGATACCTTAGAGAGTAAAATTAGACAACAGCCCGTGTAGTGTATTTTATCTAATTTATACTTATCTTTAAATTAGATAAAATGTGAATACACCTTCACCTATATAAATAGCACATATTCATGAGAAAAATAAAATCTCAAGAGAGCACCTTCTTCAGACGGTCATGGGTAGGAAGAAAATTAACTTTTCCCCTTATATTTTTACCCCTTCCTAGAATCTGTACTATGGTTTTTAAGTTGATAGTAATTGAATCAGGCATGATAGTATAGGTCTATAATTCCAGCACTCAAGGAGGCTGAGGCAGGAGGATTGAAAAGTTGAAGCCCAGTCTGGGCAAGTTGGTGACTTAGTGAGACCCTGTCCCAAAATAAAAACTTCAGATGAAGGGCTGGGCATGTGGTGCAGCACAGAGGCCCTGGGCTTAGCGCCTAAGACTGCAAAGCCATGGCCTCCGTGTCATCAGAATGACCGGGAGTGAGCCTGACGGCTCGATGAGGGCAGAGACGGCAGGGACCGCATCCTGTTCTTGGGCTCACTGGTGGCCTCCGCTCCCTGCTGCTGACCAGCGCCAGCTTTTATACACCTGGTCGTGCACGCGTTAAAATGAACCCTTGAATTCCTTTTCCTCCCGAGTCCCGGGTGCAGCCTTCGCCCCTCCCCAGGGTTCGTTCCCTCGCCTCCTCTTAGCGATCGCGGGGCTTTTCCTTCCCTGCCTGGCTTTGCAAGCCGGTCTCTCATCACATCCTGCTCTCGTCTGTGCAGGAGAGCAGTGGCCTCTTCCTCCCACCTCCCTCCGGTGAAAGCTGGAGGGAGAGGCTGCAGCCTGGAACTGAGCAAGAGGGGTGGGATGCGGAGGGTGGAGGCAGCAGAGCCTTGCCACAGGGAGCGACTGGCACAGAGAGGCAGGAGCGCGGGCCCTGGGCTCTGGGAGGAGCCCTGCTGGCTGCTTGTTGGGATAATCAATAAGGTAAGGTTTCAAGCCTTGAAGATAGCCAGGAGCTGCGAGTGGAGCTCAGGCAGGGCCCACCTCCAGGTCACAGCACTGCGACCTCAGAGCAGGGCAAGTGTCACCGCCTGCAGACCTGCCTCGTCCTCCACCAGCCCCTGGTGCCTGTGGGTTCCCTCTACTGGGCAAGGGTAGTTCCGCTTCTGGAAGTGGGCCAATGTGAAGAGCAGAACCCGGCTGGAAGGCAGGTGCACTGGCTGCAGGGGGGCTGTCGGGCGCACAGACACCTGGGGAGCCCAGGCCACCAGAGGCTGACATGCAGCAGGACGTTTAGAGAAGGAGACGTGGCCCTGTCCCCCGCCTCCTGCACAGATGTTGAACATTAGAATCTGGAGTCCAGTCTGTGTCTGAAGGTCTCAGCTACGAAGTACAACAAAGAAAACGAAAGGCCCACCTGCCCGAACACGCACGAAGCACGTACATGACTCTGTCGTCGTGGGTGAGAGGCAGCGGCTGTGTGGCGCTGCCTCGAGGCTCGGACACAAAGCTTAATGCTGGCTGCAAATTTCTCTCCGGGAATGGAGCAGAGGAACACACCCATTTTCTTTGAATCGCATTTCGTTTGTTTCCTGGAAATGTTACCATGTTCCAAGCGCCCAGGTTCCCCTGCCAAACCTGCCATTGGCCTGCTCTCTGCCTCGGACTGGAGCCACGTCCAGCTCACGTCCCACTCACTCTCAGACAGGTGGCCGGCGGCATGGCCAAGTTCCCCTGTCCAGGGACCCGGCCCTGCCCCTAATGTCCCCAAATGTGACATGCATGACCCAGCTATCATGGTGTCTTCTGCTCTCCGCTGTGAACTGTGAACCCCAAGGGCAAGAGCTGCTGGAACTTCAGGCGTTCAGGCAGCTCCTAAACACAGCCTCACTCCTCATCACTGTTGGAGCAGCGCCTGCACTCAGCACGCTTGCTGTGACCCTGGGGACTGGGAGCTCCCCCACAGCGCAGAGCAGAAACAGAAGTGAGAGGCTCGCCAGGGGTCAGGGCATCTGGCCACTTCCGCCTCTCTCTTGTCTCCCTGTGATGTCCCTGTTTCTCCACCCAGAGCAGACCTGGCCTCACCCGAGGGCAGTAAGGAAGCTCTTCACTGCAGAGCTGACGCTGAGCTCATTTACTCGGGCCGTGATGAGGGACAGATGACACCAGTCTCCGCCTGAGGTCTTTGCCCACGCTCTGAGTGCTCCTGTCCAGCGCCCACTCGCTCCTCTGCATGAAGACACTGTTGCTCTTGGGGGCACCACTGCCCATCAGGGCTGGCACCAGTCATGAGTACTGAGAGGCACTGACCCCAGTTGAGACGCTGCTAACTTGGGTTGCAGGAGTTTTGGCCTTGAACTGTGCCAGACACCTGCTGCTTCCACACCGGGGAAAAGCACAAGTTACCTTCCCTGTGGACCCCACGTCCACGCAGGCCCAAATGTGCGCTCGATCTCTCAGCGCTGTGCTCTCACACCTGAGGGCATCCGTCTCTGCATAACAGGACATTTCCACAAAGGCTTGCACAAGCCAAGTGTGAAATGTTTCAGCCTCTGGGGGAGATTCAATTTTAAACAAATCTCCAAAAGATGTGAGATAAAATTATTGGGTTTGATTTTTCTTATAAATTGTTATGAAAGTAAACACATTCTTTATATAGTAAACATATTAGATCAAATTAAATTAACCAAATTTATTGAATTTTAAATTAAATATATTAAAACAAATTGAAAAAGAAAAAAGTCATCAGTTTTTATCTTGTATCTTTCTCATAAAAAGTAAAGCTCTAGAGGAAAAAATAGGAAGATCTTAGGTTTAAGTCTTTTTTTCTGGGGTGAGACTCTTAGAAGCTTTTCTAAGAATCTGTTTCTTTCTTCCCAAACAACAAAAGATGATAAAAAAAAAAAGAGACTTATTGTGTATATTAATGGATTTGGGATTTAACATACAGATGAGCAAGGCATCCACAAAAGTAAACTTTAATTTTATTTTACTAATTTCATATTATTGATGGCAGAAAAAAAATCAGCCCCTCCACTTTGTAGGCTCTTCTGATTTGAGGCAGCCCCTTTAGTTTTATAAAAAACAACTCCAGGTTAGTTCAGTAAAAACTCTGACAGCTCACACTCTGCTCTTTATTGGGGCTTAACTAATGTTCACAAGACTGGAGCCAGTTATAATTGTACATAAAGGATAAAAACAACACAGAAAACGCTGGGGTCAACAGTGGCCCTTCCTGCCCCAGAACCCAGGCCTAACAGGAATAACGACCTACTCCTCCACTGCAAGGCCCTGGGCCTGGGTCCAGACTCGCTGGGCTCAAGACCTCCTAACTTAAAAGTCCTGTGCATGGTGCAGCTTTTGGCAAATCACTTCAGTCCTCAGCTGCTCTAGCTGTGAGCGGACAACTGCTGCTACAGAGCAAGCAGAGGATGTGCTCAGTTACTTTTCTCATTACTGGAACAAAACACCCAACACCCACAAGTTAAAGGAGGAGAGGTTTATTTTTGATCACTTTGTAAAGGTTTCACTCCATAGTCAGCCAGTTCCAATGTGGCATGGTAGAGAGGCCTGGCAGAGGAGAAGCAGCCCGTGGCAGGGCAGGTAGGGGGCAAAAGCCTTCATCCAGCTTTCCTTTGAATTCCATCCAGATAACAAGACTATTGGTTAGTGCTACCCACACCCAGGGTGGTTCTTACCTCTTCAGTAATTCCATCATTCACACCCAGAACTACACTAAACTATCAGTAATCCAGTACCACATAACCCATGATCCAGGACCACACACCCATGATCCACAATCACACACCCATGATCCAACATCACACACCGATGATCCAACATCACACACCCACGATCCGGCAGCACACACCCACGATCCGGCAGCACACACCCACGATCCGGCAGCACACACCCACGATCTGGCAGCACACACCCACGATCCGGCAGCACACACCCATGCTCCAGTCACTGCCGAGAGCCCCACCTATCAGCATATGAGGCTGTAGGGACACGTCCAGATATGAGCCATAGCAACCACCACAGGAGCTTTAAAATGCCAGTGCCTTTCAAACTTCAGATGGTAGAGGGTTAGTCTGAGGAATTCGAAAATTCGCCAAGTGCTGTGGATAGATACTTTTGTAAAATGCAAAAAAATATACTGTTAGAAATTAAATAACAAAAAATATATATACAACAGAACAGATATTCAAATTACCATAAAAAATTTCTAACTACATGAATTTTGTGCACATTTTGTCACTGGTAAGTTCTTGTGCTCTGCTTCAATAACACCACTTTACATGATGCCTAGCACCAACAAGCACTCTGTAAACATCTACTGTCATTATCTTCAGAAAATCCAGTAGGATGAGCAGAGCGAAGGTCCAGCAGTGTGCACAGAACTCCACCGTCCACCAGCTAACGAGTAGAGCAGTAGTCACTACAGAAGGACGGGCATGGCGCTTCCAAACTGCCACGCAGGGAGAGACTTTATTTCTTTTGTTAAAGATGATTTAGGAATTATTTTCTTTTATAAATGAGAAAATGGAGACCCAGACTGCTCACAGGGTGGCCGGGATTCATACAGTCAGTGTCTCACAGTAGACCCATGTGGGGAGATGGAAAATGCTCCTGCTCCCGTTTCTCTAAACCTGCAAATGAGGGTCCCTGGTGCTAGGAAACGGCATGGGGATGTTCGGCAGCAGTCCATAGGGTTCTGACACACTGGGTCTGGTTTGGGTTTCCCAGTGGACCTTCCTCCTGGGTGAGGCAGGACTCTGGGGCCCTGACCTGTCCCCGCCACACTGCATCACACACTGCAGAGGCAGGGAGCGCCTCTCAGAGTTCAGATGATCATACGGGGTGAACGCGGAGCTGCAGGGAAGGGAGGTCTGTGTGAGTGAGGTGCCTGCCATCTGCACAAAGGCTCCTGCTGCTTCTCTGAACCTGTGTGGAGTGCAACGGACCCCAAGGACAGCTCACCGATACCCTGGGTGGAAGCAGAATAAGGGTGTATGCTGTATAACCTTTTCCATTCATTTTGGAACTCAAGGCACACAAAACAAATTTGAATGCAATATCCTGTTTCCTCCATCTTTCCAGAATTGTCATCAGAACTCTGGCTGTTGCGATGTATTATTTTTCTCATTTGGTTTTCTTGGAAGAGAACAGAGCTCTGGCCTTGGCCACTCTTTGGCCACGCTGATTTCCCTGCTTGGGGCCCGAGGAATTCCTGTGCTCTCTTCAGTACCAGCGGGGCTCAAGTGCGTCCTATGCAAATGCACAGTGGAGATTTACAGACTTCAAAAGCAGAATAAAAATTAAGCTAAGCATTGAAGTTTTCTTAAAGTAGAGGAGGTATATTCGATGTGCTGGCCAACGTTTGGCTTGGGGGAAAAGCATTTAAACTTTCCAAGCTTTCTTTTATTTGGTTTCTGCTCAAAATCTTGACTCCTAGACCTCCCTGTGTCAAGTCCTTTCTGAGCTGGTGGAGAACACCACGCGTCTTCGAGCCCGTGGAAAGCGTGTGGGTAATCTACTGCAGCAGAGGCCAACAAGGCAGAAAGCATCTCTGAAAGATCCTGCTCTTCACTTCTTGTTTGACTGGCCCACATCATACTTCTCAGTCTCACTATAAGTGCCACCATCTAGGCTAGTTTGGATCTCTGTGTAATGTGTCTTAAAAGAAACCCACCCTCCTGTGTAGTTCTATTCCAACTCTACCTGTGACGTCTCCCTGCCGTGGTGTGGGCTCCAAGTGCCATCGTGTTTCCGCACCTCAGTACCGAGCACAGCACCGGCACACAGCCGGTCAGGACGTCGTGCTGGACGTGTGAGTCCACATCCAACACCGCGCTCCACCCCACTCACCCTGGTCAGAGAGGGGATATTGCAAACTTTTGCACATTCTTTAAATTCTACTTTATGCAACCCTTAAACTACTCAAATCCTTAAAAAATTCACAAATCACTTTTCAAATGGTTACAGAGGGGTTGAGACCTAAAACTTAGACTCAATTTTTAAGTCCGCCAATTGCTAGCAATTTACCTAATGACCAAAACCTCAGGTTCCACGTACACGAAGGCTGAGTGCACCGCAGGCATGGCCGGCGAGCTGGGCAGGGTGGTACTGCCAGCCCAGGTAGGTCCTCCGCCGAGTCTGGAACAGGAAGAGAAACCTGTGACACAGGCACAGGCTTCCAGGCCCCGGGGCCGCCTCGCGGCAGAGGAGCCCGGACGGTCACTCGCCGTGACGTCTGCCTGAGCACTGGCCACACTGCCGTGCTGCAGCGTCTCATTCCGCCCGAGGCTTCTGGAGCCCCATCAGAGGTTTGGGGTGATCTGGATAAACATTCATTTCCCCTAAACGGTGTCAGAGTCTCTGAAACTGCTACTCACCACAATTTTGCTCTGGTTACTTTAAAAAAATCAAACTCCAAATTATTCTAGAAACTACCGTGTGAAATAGTATATTGATATACTATTTATGAAATTAATTCTGGAAAGCCTAATATCACTCTGGAACTCAGAATTCTCATTTTGCTTGGATCTGCTTGATTTATTTGAAGAGAACTTTGTACTTACTGTTTCTTAAGAATTCCAAGTTTTGCCTTTATCCAAAATCAACATTTTGAACTTTAACAACTTACAAAGTTTATGACTTCAAGGAAATTACTTAACCTCTTTGTACCTGTTTCCCTACATGTTACATGGTGATAATAAGAGTACTTATTATCCAGGGTTGTTTCGGGCATTAAATAATCTAACTGATGTAAAGCCCATGGAAAGTGCCAGGCAACTCATTAGATTTTAATAAATTTTAATGAATTCTCATTAATAGTGCTGAGTAGACAGGTCCCTCTCTGTCTCTGTCTGTCTGTCTGTCTCCCTCTCTCTCTCTTACACACACACACACACACACACACACACACACACACACAGAGGAAACCATCTCTGTACATAAATGGTAATTATTGTTATGGTCACTGAACAACCCTATGTCAGCTCTACAGTCACAGTTCTTACTTAGGGATTTTCAAACTTCCAAAATTGAGGACCAGTGCAGACTAAGTTTTCAGAAGCCTCACTATCGCACAGAAATACCCGAGTACCTGAGCAGCTAGTCTTTTTCTACATGTGGTGCACTGACCACCCCCATCGCAAGGCCACCAGAGGTCATGTGTCCAGGTGAGCCCATGTAGGCCTCTCTACACAGGCTGAAATCTGAAAATGCCGGCGACAGACTGATCTGGTTACTTCTGTATCGTGATGATTTGTTCACAAAATGTCAGGCAGTACTACTGACGGTAGCAGTTAAAGCGGAAGACTGCAGTGTCGGGAATCACAGACCGCAAGCTCGGCAGACGGGCACCGAGGGGCCCTGCGTGCAGGCGCTGAAGCCCGCCCACCCCAGCTGCATGAACCGGTTCCTGACAGGGGAGCTCAAACTCCATCGAGTCCACGCAGTCGGCCTCAGGAAGCACTTTTCCCTTGAGAGATTCTCCAAAGCTCTGTCACGGCACTGGGGTCCACACTGCAATGGCCGCGGGTCAGAGCCACTGAGTCCCTTACCGGGAGTGGAATTCACAATCCCTCAACAGGCGGAGGAGAAAACTGGTCGGGGAGGCGGAAGCCCGAGCCCTGAGGCAGACGGGGCAGGTGAGGGGCCGAAAGCCCTCAGACAGCCTGGTCTGACCACGCCTCCGGAGCCCCAGCACAGAAGCAGGCCCTGACCCGGCCCAGTCCGCAGCAGCCAGAGTGGAGAGGTGTCGGGGCGCGCGGAGGCGGAGGGGACGTGGCGGGGGGCCACGTCGGGGCAACCGCTGCTCCCCTGGGCGCCCTGCGCGGCTGAGGGCCCCCATAGCCTCATAAAGACACTTGTGCAAGAGGGCACGAACTGCTTCAGAGGAGCCGGAGTGCGTCCGAGGCGCAGGAGACTGCCGAGGGCAGGGGGCAGCGTGTCACTCACTGCGCTGAGACCCCAAGCCGGCCGGGTCTGTCCTGGGAGCGCGCTGCCTTCCTGGGGGGCCGCGCCCCTGCGGACGGATGTCGCTCTCCCCAGCCTCTCCTCCCTGCCGCGGGACGGCGCGGTCCGAGGAGCTGAGCTCCCCCGGGGACCTGGAGAGGGCGCTGCAGGTCAGGGCACCCGGACGCCCCCAGGCCCAGGGAGCGCGAGCCAGTTCGCCAGGGCCGAGAACAGCGCGTAAGAGGAGAAGCGAGGGGAAGCTCGTGTGGATGCTAAGCTGCCCTAGGCAAACACCACGTATAAACAGAAATAAACACTGCCATTTTCATAACACAAACCTTGACATTTGCCTCATAATAAAGAATTTCTATTTCAGTCTTTCTTCTGCCCCCGATAAAGAGGAATTTCCTTCTCACGTTAAAAGCCTGTTTCTCTACTGGCCGCGCTCACGCTAGTCCTTTCAGAGGGTGAAAATCACGGGGCGCGCACCCCCGCGCTTCTCTGCATCGGGGAAGAAAAGCAGCAGGAGGCAGGGCTGCGTTCGCGCTTTCCAGCTCCAGTTGAAGAGCCAGTTTCTAGTGGAACAGCGCGAGGCCGAGAAGGTGCCCGCGAATGGCTGGGTTTCAGCGGCGTGGGCCGGCGCTCGGCGGACAGCACCGTGGGTTCCCGCGGTTCTCGGCGGCTGGGCCGGACAGCGGCTCAGACTGGGCTGGCCGGAGCTCAGGCCTCGGGAAGGCCCCCGCACTTCCCGCTGCGCTCCTGGGCCCAGGGCGCAGTCCCCCACTCACCCTGCGCCGACCTCAGCCCCACGTCCACAGGGAACGCTGAAGCACACCCCGACCGCCGCCGGGCTCGCCCCCAGCCGGACTGCGGCTCTGCCTTTGAGATGTGAGCTTCCTGGAAGTGCTGACGCAGAGAAGGGCAAAGGAAGAAAGCAAGGATGGAAGGAAAGCGGGGAGTGGAGGGGAGGGAGGAGAGAAAGAGGAGGAAGGAAGGAGGAAGAAGACCGCTGGCCGGTCCGTGAGTCCCGGGTGCTGCAGAAGGCCTCTCTGTCCACAGGGTCCCGCGGGAGTGACGGCCTGGCTCAGCACGGCCCAGACAGGCCCAGCTCAGTCCCACCGCTCGGGGCTGCTCTCCTCCGTCACCCGGCCGCTCCCAGCACCCCAGCAGGAGGGCAGCAGGGCCTGCCCAGCTCAGAGGGCAGCGCCTGCCTCGACTCTTAGGGCCCTGGCTCCAGGGCTCAGCACCACAGTCACGGAAGAGCTTAGAGTGTTTATCTGTTGTGCTATCGTGGTGGAAACCAGCATTATTCTGCAGTTACTCTCAAGAGTGTTTGTCAGACCTTCAATTTGATGAAACAACGGGTTTGGTCAAGGCCAAAAGCTCAGGTTAGGGTGGATTTTATCTGAACTGGACCCTTGACTTTTACAGGAAGAAAATTGTTATTGTACTGGTAAAATGAAATCTACCCCCTCCCCAACACACACACACACACACACACACACACACACACGGAAGGTCCAGAAATTCATCCCCACCGAACCCCAGGCAAATCCCAATGATTGGTGCCATATTCCAGTTCCCTCTTCATTATTCCTGGTAGGGATCAAATGAGGAATTGAGATTTCTTCACAAAGTAAAACAAAAGTAAACCTTGGTTCTTTAATGTTCAAAATCACTTATACATGGAGGAAAAACAACAGCACTGTTGGAGAGCGGCACCTTCGTACCAGAAGAAACCCGTCAGAGACTCTGCGCTGCTGCAGTCTTAGTTTGTGCGCACGAGTGTGCGTGTGTGCTTAGTGGTGTCCCTTTTTTCTAACATGCACAGGATGAGACACATAAAAGCGTTTATTAAAGGACACGATTCTGCCTGAAAGCTGCCCCCGGCCGCCCCCACAGGATACCAGGCCCTCCACAGACTCTGTGCTGATTGCCCTCTGTGGAAAGTAGCGGTCAACTCTAATTAACCAATTTACTTTCAACAAGTGTTTAATTAGGGCCTTTGCCCATATGCTGTGCTCTTTTGAAGATTCTGCCCAAGGTAGGGACTTTATTCAAATGCAAAGCATTCATCTGGCTCTCTGACCTAAGAATCCACTGAGCCTGGAGCAAATAACCTGAGCTCAAAGACAAGTATTAAATTTAATCAGTACCCAAGAAAGAACTTAGGAAAAGCACCCACATCCGCCCAGCACCACGAGAGGAAAGCACAGTGTTGGAGTCAGGAGCCGGAGACCGAAGTGCGGTGTTCAGAAGAGGTGGAACCGTAGCCACCAAGGGCGGAGGAAGAGAGCAGACAACATCTGCGCCAGCCGTGTGCCAGACCCTCTCCGTGCTCCGTCTCAGCTAAAATTCACCTGAGGACCCAGAATCTTTTTCAGGGACAGGAACTAGGGAGCCTGGTCAGGCCATGGCCCAGGGCTGGCCGGTGCAGGCCTGAGAGTCAAACCTGGGACCCCTAGGGATCTCTGGTACACCTTCAAAAGTGCCTCTCACGTGTTAACGTCGGCGGGGACACCCTGGGACCCGGTGAGGGACAGTTCCAGTTCAGCGGGTCCTGGGTGGGCTGTGACAGGCGCCAGGCGACACTGCAGTGCTGACTTCCAGCCACATGTGCAGTAGCAAGGACTTGCCAGGACCACGGAGAACAGCTGTGACAGCTGGGTCTGGAAAGGGCCACAGCAAGGGGGTGACAAGACCACGGAGGGGGCACTCGGCCAGGACTCGGCTTCCTCGCCCGTGAAGAAAGAGTGTCGCGTGAGCTGGGCCATTTCCAGTGTCTTCCACACACGGAGGAGGAAGAACCTTGGTTCTACTCAGGAAGGGGCGGGGGAGCAAAGCCCTCTGACCAGCTACATTTAGTGCAGCTTACTGAGCAAAGCAGGACAAAAATGATTCGCAGACTGGGCAGCCTGCAGCCCTGGGGAGATTCTGAGCTCTCTCACCAGCAAGGTGACAGCTTGACAGAAGCCTGCCGAGGAGGCTGCAGAGCGAAGTAAGCGGCAGGGGGTTGGTAACGAGGCACCCAGATAGCTTACGGGTCAACCAGCTAAAGGCCTTCTGCAAGCAACTACATCTCATTCTCTGTGATTGAATTCTGCATTTGGTCTGTTGGGCGTGGTGCTGGTGCTGATTCAAACTCATGGCCTCCCACAAAATGTCACTGGCCAGCCTTGGATGGGATTTGCTTGCAGGGCTCATTGCTGGGGCTCTGGATCCTTCCCCCAGACCCCTGTGCTCCCTGGGAGGATGCAAAGGGAAGCAAAAACGCGCATCCCACCACATCGTGTGGGTTCAGGCACATGGTCCCCGCACTTGGAGGAACACTGTCCTGGCTAGTAAGGACAAGCAATCTAGAATTTGGCCACTTTAAAAAAATAATCTTTATCTATGTGATTCAGATATGGGAAAGGGAAAGGTAATGCCCGAGGGTAACCAAAGCTGTGTGCTGTTAATATCAAAAATACAAAATGTTAGGCTTACAAAGTCCCTGCAGATGTGTCTGAGCTTCAAGATACGTGAGCCTATTAATTTCTTTTTTTTTTTTAATTTAAACCATATTGAATTGAGGTTTTGGCTCCTGACTACCAAAAATACCCAAACTAATTCACATCTTCTATGCCAGGCTCTGTAGATTTAAAATGAGTTTCTCCCAAAAGCCAGTGACAGGGCGGGGAGAAGAGGTGTCAGACAAGGCAAGTTATGACAAGTTTCAAAACCAAGATCCTTCCAGACGCTATGGAAACCTGAGCAGGGATGGCGAGCTTTGGGGATTGGGAGTCTGAGCTAGCCGAGGAGCAATGAGCCGGCGACTCGTGCCGGAGAGCTGGGTGCCGGGGAAAGGTCCTGGCCACACAGCGCACAGATACGACACATGGAGCACAGGGACCTGGGACCTCGCCAGAGCAAGCCCCTCCACCAGCAGAGACACGCAGGCCATGCAGACGCAGGGAGGCCGGCACATGCGGAGGAACTACCTCGAGTCTCCGAGACCAGACCTGAAGCTAACCTCCTCACAGCTGTGCGATCCTGGATGACCTAACCTCTCAAGGACTCTATTTCCTTGTCTGAAAAGAGAAGCTAATGATACTCAATTTACAACCAACTTCAAGTTGAACAATAATGGGCACAGTGTGCTTAGTACCTTATCCTGACTGTGAATGTGATTGTGTCAGGGTGCTAACGACAGAGAAAAGGAGAGCTGTCCCCACTTATGAGACATTCAGCATCCAGGACAACAGCTCAAAGCTGTCCCCTGCTGAGGAGCAAGGAGGCGCGGGACCGCACAGAGTGAGAAACGCAGCTCCTGGAACTCCACTTGGCGGCTAGATAAACTGCCGCCTAACTTGGAGACATACACTCGGGGGATGGAGACTGTGTTTAAGCTCACAGCTCATGTTCTATGCAGGGGACAGACAGAAGAGTCGAGTCAGACCGGTTCCGAGTCTGCTTCTGTAGGAGGTGATGTGGGGGTGAGCCGGGGAGAAGCAGCAGCTTTGGGAAACAAGATGACAAGGGGGAGTGGGGAGTCGCTCCGGGCCGAGCTGCCTGGGTTTCGCCGCGTGACGTTCTCACTGCTGGCTGTTTTCCTGCTTGTGTCCTTCTGCGGGGTCTGAGCACAGGAGGTGGAGCCACAGTCAGGTTCTCCTGTTCTCGTCCTCCACGGTGCTCGGCCAGCACTGAGTCCTCCCCTGCAGTCTGTCCCATCAAGATGTAGCCCAGCACCCCGCCCCATGTCCTGCCCGGGGTCTAAGCTTTTCTCTCTCTCTCTCAGAGGGCAGCCCTGAGATGAGCAGCCATGGCATTACAGGAGAGCAGTGGTCCCTTTGGACCTACTGACCCAGAACCGCTGAGACTTAAACAAAACCACCAGGTGATGCTGGGTCTTGCAGATCGCACAGAGCACGAGGTGTCTTGTAATGTCGTGGCTCTCACATAAGAACAAGCTCCTGCAACATCTGCCAGACACAGGTAGAGGAACTGGGCTTCCAGCAGAGGAGGGAGCAGCCCCTGGCCCTCATCACAAGCACAAGTGAGATCCACTTGGACAGTCCGGTGGGCACGGGCAGCTCAGTAATTTGGCAACAATCTGGTCTTCCCCCGAAGGAAAGCACAATGCTGAGTGGCCACTGTACCCAGGCCACAAAACCACCTTCATGTCATCTAGACACAGCGCCCTCAGTCCTACAAGGAGAAAAATCGGGACCAGAAGATACGAAAGTGTCTCTCGAACGTGCTCCTGCACATCGGGCCATTCCCGTTCTTGCAGGCAGGGCCACTCAACCTCCAAGGGACGACTCTAATCGCTCCTCATGCAAAGTCGGTGGGTAAAATTTCAAGGGTCAACAAGTCGTGGTCTCCAAGGCTCCAGTTACAAACCAAAACACCAGACAGATGCCCAATTGTCCCCTGGCCTGTGCGGCCTTTGAAGCTGTGCTTCTCAGGGAAGGGGAAGTGGGTGTACGCTCCTCGGCTCTGGGGAAAGAGGATTAGTCCTATTGACCCCCCCGTCTCAGCTTCCGACTGCTCGGTAAGCAGCTGAATGTATCCCTGGGTGGGCTGTGTTGTCTCAAATCACTGTGAAACCCCTGCCTGTCGGTTCTCAGAACAGGACCCTGTGCAGAGGGGTTTTCGTTCCCATCAAATCATTTATTTCCTCATCCAATGAGCTCTTTATTTGAAGTGTGCTGCCGAGGAACTTTAACTCAAACTGCACCGTCCCTGACCACGTGACAGCCACATCCCCAGATCCCTCTGCACCTCGGGCTGCACCGTCGGGCCAAACGCTGCCAGCCTTGCCCGGCTGCTCACAGGCCGCCTCCACTCTTACCCTCCAGCCTGACCACACTCACGCCTGGCTCACTCTCAGGCTTCTGCTGCAGGATCTCCCTGTGTGGCGCTGCCCAGGGGTCACGTGAAAGGCCTGTCTTCCCTCTGCCTCCCCACTCTTAACATGAATTTAGTGCATACAGCCAGACAGAAAGGGCCCATGACTCCAGCTGACCTGACCTCTGGGCATCCTGCTTCGCCACCTCTCCACACAGCAAGAGCCTTAGGATCTCAGCACACACCAGGTTCTGACTCAGAGACGCTGGGCGGGTTCCCTAACCTGTGTGATCCTGGCTCATGAAGGTTAAAAGTGTGTGCGAAGTCAGAGCTGGCTCTTGCACAGGTTAGCACCAAGAGGATGGAGATGGAGTGCAGTGGACAGTGTCTATCCGAACGCTTCCCAGGGTCCCTAAGATCCCTTCTTCATATTTGCACTTTCTTCCAAAAGCAACTACCCAATAGCTGTCGAGAGTAAGATGATGAAGACCCTAGGACCACAAGGATGGTCTGGAACCAAAGAAACTAAGAATGCTGCAAAACTGAGACAAAAGAATTCTCCTTGCTTCAGTGGAATGCCTTTGGATCTTTTGTATCTTCTGTCATCATTAGCTTTGACAGTACTCATTCCGGCCAGTGCTAACACCAGTGCTACCCAGGCTTTGTCACTTGAATGACACCCAGAATTCCTGGCTCTCTGGTGAGCAGCCAGCAAATCACGGGACTTCTTGGCTTCCAAAGTCAAGTAAACTGATGCCTTGCTGCAACCTTTTCCTGTTAGACAGACACAGATAGGACGGATGCCATTCTATCTACCTAGTAACCTACCTTAATCGGTTCTTTTTCTCTGGAGAGCCCTAATGGACACAACGAGTGTGAAGCCAAAGGTAAAATGGAGACCCCACCAGTTTGGAAAAGCCAGGAGCATGGATAATCTGAGGAAACCTGCAGAAGGGGGCAAAGCCAGCCCCAGAGAGAAGCTGTGGGAGCTTCAACCACCACGAGTGAAACTAGAGAAACTGAACGACAACACGGAAAGAGGAAGAAATCCGGCTGGAACACTGGCCATTCCCTTGTTGCCCTCCTGTACCCCACACTTCTCCTAACAGTAAGCTTTCTCCTGAGGAAGCTGTAGAAGCGTCTTGGGCCAATGAGAATCCATGCTATGCGCAGTCCAGTTGATGTCCCACAGTCTTCTCGTCCATCTTTTGCTGGCTTTTAAGGACCCTCCTCTGTAGACACCACTGTTTCTCAATCTCCTCAAATTCCTCCCTACAGAACAAATTGAGAAAGAAATTATGTGAAGCGTTTTTCATTTATCATCCTCAGAATATCTGTATCTCAATATTAGAGAGTTTGCTTTGTAAGTCCAGAATCTTTACCTTAGAAAATAAGGTGACAAGTGGGGCCCATGAGAAACAATCGCAATGCTTTAAGTGACTTTGCATTATAGAGTTAAGAACTCACTTCTGGCCATCTGGCTCACACATGGAAGAGAGTAAACTAACTGAGTTGGCTGAGAACGCAGGACCATCTGGTCATCCAGCAAAGCTCCCTCGAGTGCCCACTTCGTGCCAGGAACTGAAATCAAGGGTGAAGATGATAGCTTGGCTGGGTTCAGTACAAGAAAAACTTTTTCCAGTTGTTTGACTCTTCGACAGTGAAGCAGGGTATCACGAGAGCCCAAAGTACTCCATTTGTGAGCCCAGGGCTTCACGACCACATCAGATATTACAAAACGTCTCTTCTTTTCCTTTGCTGAAGAGACTGAACTAATTGAGCTCATTTAAATTCAGTGCTCCTATGGAATGACCATGGGTCTCTGTCTAGTATTCGTTTTCTATGGACCACGCCTTCTGCTTTCCTCCAAAGATGTGCCCGGTAGCAGAGACCCCTCATAAATAGTGTTCTTGTGTCCTGAGAGTCTCCAAACCAGGTGGCTGGGCAGTCCCACTGGGCGTTTTCACTCAGTTGTCCTGCCGTCTGCCCAAAATGAAAACATTTAATCAAACTCATTTTGAGCTAAAAGTAAGCACATCTCCTTCCTGACACTTCCATTTTTATCAGTGGCACCACTTTCTTCTTTTGGTAATTTTGACCCAAAATCTTGCAGTTCCCTCTGAAACCCCATGTTTAGGCTTTAGAACTGAATCACCAGATCCTGTGGACCCAGCATTTCTACTGCTCCCTGGTCTTCTCCCTCACATGGTGGTTCAGGTCTGTTTTGTGCTTCTGTTCCTTAGGTTATCTGAGCAGTGGGATAGAGGATCCCCAAATCCCTGTTTGCTTTTCCATTTCCTAAATAAACACATGTGTTTTTTAGGTTTGGTTGCCATTTAGTTCCAACTTTATCAAGATAGGAATGGATTTGGACCACATTTATCTCCAACCATGAATGGAAATCCTTCACTTCTCTCTATTTCAGGTAGCACAAAGTGTTCAGTAGAGGTGGTCTCAGTGGTACATGCATGTAATCCTAGCTACTGAGGCAGGAGAATCACAGATTTGAGGCCAGTCTGAACAACTTAGAGACTCTGTCTCAAAACAAAACCTTTTTTTAAAAGAGCTGGTGTGAGGCTCAGTGTTAGAGTGCTTGCCTAGTGTGCACGATGGCATGGGTTCAATTCCTACTACTGCCTTAAAGGGACAAAATTTCATAGACAGTTTATAGGGCGGGAAGAGGGAAGCACATCTCTAAAATACGTGGGCTATTTACAGTCCAGGAAACCTCCCCACAGGTGTGTCCTGTTTCAACATTTTTCACTTTTACACGGCAGGTCCAACTCGATCCCATCTCCAGCACCCTCCACCTGTGGGACTGCTGTGGGAGCTGTGGCTCTCCAGATGGGTCCCAGCTTTATCTGGACGGAAATCCCCACCTGACACGCGGTTTATTATAACCCACTTCGCTGCACTGATCAGTGGTGGCTCCATATTTTATCAAGCTCCCTGAATGGAAGGACTTTGTTTGCAAATAAGCGTTTGAATTCTTAGGCCCTAGTAAAGAGCACCACATCTAGTAAGCTTGTTAAATAAAGAATCCTCCATCTTTTGTTCTCTAAAGATGTTGCTGAAAGAGTGCAAAGATAAATTAGAGACTGGAGGAAAATAGTGGCACTTTACCACTAAAGATACGTTAGCAAAAAAGCACATGAAAACATTCAGCAGTACCCAGTGAAGCCTGCTGTACCCCACACACTCTCCCAAGGCCTCGCCACCCCACCGCATCGTGCGTTAGGAATGTGGGTCAACTGGACCCACACTTCCAGTAGAAATGGAAAACGGTATGATAACAGGAAGATGGGATTTGGTTCAGCCATGCCACTCCTAGGAGTCCACGTTGCAAAAGGAAACTATACAAAGACTTATGCTTGTGTGTTCACAGCAGCTGCCCTGTGATAATCCAATATGAAATTACCCAAACACCTCTTGGCAGGTAAACAGATAAACAAATTGTGGTGTAGTTGACGTGGAGTACTACTCAGCAATTAAAAAGCAATAACACACTGATATATACAAGTAACTTATTACTCTACTGAGTGAACGATGCCCGACATAAAAAGAACCTACTCTGTGCTCCTATTATAGAAACTAGAAAATACAGAATAATCTCTAGTGACAGGGAAAAGGTGAGCATTTGCCTAGGGATAGAAAGGGCTAAAAGGATGGGTTCCAGGCGGCTGCAAGGAAACCTCAGAGGCGATGGACATATTTGGTATCTTGATTGTAGTGATGATTTCATGAGTGTGATGCATGTCACACTTCGTTAGCTTTCCACTTTAAATATATGCAGTTCTTTCAATGCCTGCTATATCTAAATAGAGCCATAAAAGAAACAGAACGACTGGTATTTTTCATAAAAATCTAGCTTAGAATCATGATGAAAATGAAAGAGAGAACCAATTATTCAGTCACTGGTTTTAACACTTGGATTAGCCCTTATGTTCCGGCCACTACCGGAGGCACAGGGAACATGACCCAGAGAAGGGGATGGGGGTCTCCCATCTCGTGATTAGACGTGCTCTGCACAGAGGCCAACAGCTTCTCTCGTCCCCAGGAGGAGGAAACAGAGAAGAGAACTGCAGTGATGGGGGGGCTGCTGCTTAGCTCGGAAAGTCAGGGAGACCGGGCCGAGGCCAGGGCACAGCAACCCCTGGTCGTCGTATCAAGGCTTTCGTTCCAGAGTCTTCCTGACTTCATTTGATAAACATCTGGGACAGCAAAATGGTGTTCTGGACAGAAACTATGAATTCTTTGATCCTGGATGTAATTCCCTCCTGTGTCTTAAGAAAGACTTGGGGGTTTGCTGGTGGTAGGAGTCCCTGTGGAGAGTCAAGCAACATGTATATAAATTAAAGGCCTGTGAGATTTCTAAAAGCCAAACGCCAATTAGGAAACCAGTTTCAAATTAGAATCATCTTCCATAATCACCACTTGGAAGGGAATTATCTTGCCCCATACTGGAGCCCGCAGCGCCCTTTCATTTTGCAGCAGACCCTAAGGACCCATTGCACTTATTTTCTCTTGCGGATGCTGAAATCTGTGCCATCACGGCGGAAGATGGTGAGCTCATCAATGCGTTCTCAGGCCTTCACCATCTAGCACGTGCTGAGCGCTCACTCCAGCAGCAGGAGGCTGTCAACCAGCCAGACCCAGCTCGAACCCAGGAGCTGCCGGCCGCCTACTAGGGATGGAAACCACTTAAAGCTGCAAAGGGAAACTGCAGAAGGCGAAGCCGAAGGAGGAGGTGGCTCAGGTCCCGTGGCCTTCTGTGGACGGGGGCTTTGCCCTCCCTGGAATGGCCTGTGGCTTCTTCTTTGCAGTGATCTAGACTTTGCCAGATCCTCTATGCCAAAGCCTTAATAACACTGTGAAATATTCAGACACCAAAGGTTTAAGTAATAAAATAATAAACCCAGTGTCACAAATGAAGGCTGATCAATACAGTTGCCATCTCCTATGCGCCCGAATCTCACCTCCTGCCTGGCCATGCACCCTCCCAACAGCAGGAATGGCCATCCTGGATTCCACCCGCCCCAGGCCCCTGCTTCTACTTTACCATCTATGTGGATCTCCATACCACATATGCGTACCCCGTTGCCTGTGTGTTTTAAACTTTATATAAGTGGCATTATATTCCAGATATTCTAGAAGCCACCTCTCCCTACAGATGTGTGAGCTTCATCCTTGCTTCTTTGTGTAACACTGGCTAGGACACTTCTCTCTCTTATTTTCCATCACGTGGACATCCCATCACTTATCTCAGCTGTGCTTGGTAGATCTCTAATAATGCTGCTTCAGTAATTCTGCTACAATCATTGTTGCACAAGATACCCCAAGTATTTGAGTCAGAATTCCTGGGGTGGGGTAGGGTTCTTGGAAGTGGAATTGTTGGATCTTCATGTAGGCAGCACTTCCATTATCCAGAGCTCACCAGACAGCACCTGCCATGACAGCAGTGATGAAAATTCCACCAGCCACATGCGAATTACTTCCCATGTTCTTGCTAATTGTTGGTTTGGTCATACATGAAAATGGTTGCATAAAGAGTATGAAATGGTATTTCAATGTGGCTTGAATTTACATTTTTCTTATTACCAGCAGATTTGAGCATCTTTTCAATGTTTAGTGGCCATTTGATTTTTTTTATCTGTGAATAATTTTTGCTGATTTCCTCAAAAGTGTCATCAGATTAATTTACTGTATCACCTCCAATTTTAAATGTATTAATGTTTCCCTAGAATACACTTGAACCTCTTGAAATCTTAAAACACCTACATTAGATTTCCTGTACCAACTTTGGCCCCAAACACACAGTTTCTTCTTTGTGATAAACTTTTCTTCAATTTTGAAAACAAGAAGCAATGCATAGCCTTTTGTTTCCTTAATTCTGGCTGTGCTTTGAGGACAAGGGGTACAGCAGATAGGAAAAAAAAGTAGGATCTGAGGGCAATTTTTGAAGGACCACAGAGATCAGAACCACTCCAGAGACCTTTTACGGATGAGCCGATGCAGCGACAATTGAAGATCACAGAGCAACTTGCGAATGGAAGGCATCAGGTCAAAGAGGCCCTGGCTAGGATTGCTTCTGGGGACAGCTGGCCCTGGAGGCCCTGGTTGGAGCGGTGAGCAGCAGTCCTGGTGTGGGTCACACGAGGGAGTCTGCGCCCATCCAGGGGAGGTCCCCGAGAGGTCTGCCCTGCCACGCGTGCAGCTCACCCTACCCTGCAGGGTCCCCTCGCATGGAGCACGCACAACATGTACTAAGTATTAACTTCCTTACTGGAGTTGGCGGTGCAGGAAGTACCTGACACGTGAGCTCGTGGGACTTCTCACCACTCCACAGGGGCCACGAAGCCGTGGCAGATGGGGACTCTGAGGTCCACGGGGAGCGTCAGTCACAGATCCCACC
The DNA here is from genome assembly GCA_004363535.1 of Dasyprocta punctata. NCBI lineage: Eukaryota > Metazoa > Chordata > Mammalia > Rodentia > Dasyproctidae > Dasyprocta > Dasyprocta punctata. The sequence goes on along the minus strand of RJWM01006159.1, from coordinate 4,620 downwards.
ACTGTCCCCACCATCCCCAGTCAGGGCCCTGGGAGACAGAAGTCACTTTTAGGGAGCTCCCCTCTGGCGTTACCACAGAAATGGGTAAAGTCCCAGATTGGGTAATTCGTGAGTAATTGTTGTGTCTGAAAAAAAGGAAACAAAGAGCTAGGTCTCACCCTTTCAGGCAGTCTCACCAGTGAGCAGCCCAGGATCTTCTTCCCAAGCTCTCTGAAGTCCCCCAGCTCTCCAGGTCTCCCCAAGTGGGCGTCAGGGCTGGTCAGTCAACTGGTCAACCATCCTGGAAGTTGTTCACAGGAAACTTTGTGTCTTTGCAAAGACATTACTCATTTGTTTTAAAAGGTGAGATGTCTCCAAAATACTCTGTGCTCTCAACAGGGTGAGCCCAGCCAACTTGCTTCACTTCCCACAGAGGCTCTGCTCACCCTTGACGCTCCATGGCCGCCAACCACAACTTCTGCTTTCAAGTTGCTCTGGGATCAGACTCCGGGGTCCGGGCCAGGTTGGCTTTAGGACACCTTCAGAGGCTGCTCCTGCCCGGGTCAGGCCCTGTGCGCAGAGGTCGAGCCTGAGCTCAGACTTCAGGGCCAGGGCGGGTGAGTGAATGTTTCCACTGCGGGACAGGGTGTGAGGGGCGCGGGTGATGGTTCGGTTTTCTGAATCGAGCCTGTGAGACGAAGACTGGTTTAAAAAGTTAAACTGTGCTCTGTGTGTTGTAAATATACATTTATTAGATCTAAAATATCTGTGCTCCAAAATGATAATGACTACACAATACTTATTCTCCACAGATCATTGTTTCCCATGTAATTATTGCTAACTTGAGGTAATGATGAAATAATCTTCATAAATGGTCTCATAAAAAATAGTGTGATGCCAAATGGACTGTGAGCGGCATGGGAAGCTGCACAGGAAACAGTTAGGAGCATTACCCGGAGTTCCCATTATGTCTTCAGCCACCTCGCCTTGTGATGCGCTAATATTTCTCTTAAATAGGGTCACGGATCATTAGTTTCCTGGCCTTGAAATCTCTTATTATTAAAAGTGTTACTTAGCAACTTTCAGACATTAAAGTGAATCCAAGTTAAAAAAAAATGCCAAAAGGTCTGCTGGTCCACTCAGTCTTACTGTAAAAAGATGACAGATGTCCTGGGCTGGAATCTTTTTCATGGCTTTCTTACAATTGCATTGTCTTGACTGGTTTAGGGGAAAGGAGTATAACGTGAGTGTCCTTGACTGCCCTGGATGGAGGAACAAGACCACTGACATTTGGTGTCCTTCCCACTCGCTGCCTGTCTGTCCTGAAAACAATTCTTTTCCCTCTCCAGTGTTTGAAACCAGACACGCTGTCTCGTACCAACTACGCAGGCAGTCAGTACAAAGGAGTCGCTTTCTCTTTTCTTTGCAGGTCTGATTCACTGCCTGTCACGTTTCACTAAAAGCAGTCAGGTTTGTCCTCACGACCACCTTCTCCGGGGTGGAACCACAGGAAGTGTCCAGATGGAGGTGGCCCTTCTGTGGGTCCCCAGCTGGGACCTCGCCATGCGTGCTGGTGCATGGCTTCTTGGCCACGCGGTGCCCAGGGCCTGAACTGGTGTTGGCACTACACTCGGCTCTCTTGAAAGCACTGACTCCTGGAGAAAGGGCTGGTTCTGTCGGCCCGGCCCGGGCACCACAGCAGTATGGCTGAGGTGCCTCCAGGTCCCCTGGGAAGGAACTAACCAAGGGTTACACTTGAGCCCCGTCCAGCATGAACTCATCTACAGAAGCTCCATAACCAACACTGGAGTCTGTTTCCTGCGTAATGAGTAGATGATCTTAAAATAATACGTTAAGTATTTATCTACATCATTCCTGAGACACAGGTATATGTTGATATAGTAGGTTTTTTAAAGAATTATAGAACCATATTTAAATCAGTATGAATCTGTTTTTATTCACAAATGCCTTGTACGCTTTGATGGGAGAAGAGATTATGAATTTTTTGCTTTTCTGTATGTCTATACCTTTAGTTGTAGACTAGGTTTAGATTGTTAATTAACACATCGGTTGTACATGGTCACAGGGTACAGTGCAATCATCAAATCGGGATCATCAGCCCATCCACCACCTGGAACACTCAGCACTGCTTCGGGCTGCAGATCTTCAGGTCCTCCCTCCCAGCTACTCCGAAATGCACGCGCACCGCCGCCAGCAAGCTCCCGCCGTGCTGGGGAAAGAGCCTCTGTGCACCCTAGCTGGCCTGTGTGTCCCCGCCCGGCCTCGTGGTGACCACCTCTCCCGCTCCACGGTACACCGCCACCCTGCCGGCCTCCACAGGTGGCAGAGGACGCGCGTTTCTCTCCATGCCTGGTTTACTTCCCGACACAACCACCACCCGTTCCATTCGCATTATTACAGTGGCAGGATCTCATTCTTGTTTGTGGCTGAGTAGTATTCCAGTGTGTTATATGTTTGCATATACCCCACATTTTCTTTATTCCTGAGCTGATGGGCCCCTAGGGTGACCCTATACCTTAGCTATTGTGAATAATGGTGTATTAAACATGGAGGTAGACACCAAATAGTTTTTATGAGAAATATAACATTGTAACTGAAAAATCTCACGAATAATAAAAAGCTTCTCTTCCCGACCTTCACAAATACTTTCTTATTAAATTATGGGTAATTTTAAGAATACTTTTATCTTTATTAAAGATATCAATGTACCAGGAGGCTGAGGTAGGTGGAGTGTTGTGAGTTCGAGGCCCGCTTGGGCTACAACGCCAGCGCAAGACTGGCCTGAGCTACATAGTGCGACCCTGCCTCAAAAAACCAGGGCCGGGAGTTTGGCTCAGTGGCTTAAGCGCCTGCCCTGGCAGGCGTGAGGCTGTGAGTTCGATCCCCGGTGCCGAAAATAAATAAATAAATAAATAAAGATATCAATGCAAAGTTCCATGTATTTGTGTCTAAAGTTATTCTCAGACGATGACATTTCTTCCATTCCGTTTGAGTTTTTTTGAGAGGGGCTGCGAGTCCAGTCACTCTCGGAAGGGCGAGGCTGGGCAGGGCCGGGTCCCCTCCCCCGGACGCACAGGAAGAACCAAGGACGGGGTGCAGCGTGCGCCCCGCGATCGCCCAGCCTTTGGGGCCCGGGGCCGCCCACGCGGGGAGGCCGAGCGGCGAGGCGTGGACGCTGCCCCAGGGCTCCGCTGGCCGCCGCTCCCCGTCCGCTCCGGAGCCCAGCCGCTGCCCTTGCCACAGGCGGGAGCCCCAGCACCGGAGGCCGGCCGCGCCCACGCCGCCCACCGCCCACCGCCCACGCGCCCGGCTGAGGACACCCGCGGAGCTCGCCGCGGAGCCCACCTGTCTGACAGCGCGGACCCGGGCAGAAGGCAGAACCGGGCAGGGGCGTCCTCCGGAGAGCGGCCAGCTCGGGCGCGGGGGGCCGAGCCTGCGGTTCACTTGCGCGCCCAGGGTCGCCCAGGCCTGGAGGCCGAGGGTGCGGGACGCGGCCGGACGGGGCGTCCCTCGGGCAGCCTGGGGCACTGGAGCGGGGCCGAGCTCCGACCGGCCTCAGACCGCTTCCACCCAGGCCGTTTCACAAACTCAGTGAATCAAACAAGGCCCTCGCAGAGTCGCCCGCAGGGTTTGCCTTGATTCCCCCCAGAATTATTCTGGGACGCGTTCGGACTGGCACTGGGGCAGCAGCTGTATTTGTCTGTGAGTATAAACCAAAGGAAGAATAATTTCTAGAGAGATTTAGACTCAAATACCCTCAACACAACCTGAAGACATCCAGCAGAATACTGCATGTTTGCTCATTTTGATAAAATACTGCTTTATAGCATCAAGAAAAATTTTAAAATAAATCATTTCAGCACTACACTCAATCAGTAATATGGAGCCAAGAAAAAAATCTTACAATTCAAGAAAATATATTTAATAATTGTGCCAATTTTCAGATGGTGGTCTTTTGAATTTTCTAAATTTCCTAATTAGGGAGTAGCGAATTTAATGACAAAGAACTGCACACAGCCCCTAATTACAGTCGAGCGAGGACACGGGCAGCTAAAGAGAGGGCAAGAGCGTCCCGAGCTTCATCTGCTGCTGTCCCAGCGCGCACGCCGGGGTCCAGAACTCTGAGATGAAACACGCTCCGCCTATTTTCCAAGCTCGGCAGCCTGTGTTTTTGAAATGCACCAATTTAAATTTAGAGACACAAATTTAACGTCTGCCCTTTGGAGGTTGGCAGCCGTGCGCACGCAGGCGGCCACATCTGTTTCCAGCCTGGGCCAACGCCGGCCGCGCTGCTCACGGCATCCCGCATGGACACCCCGGGCCCTGGTGCTGGCGCCGGGCGCGTGCTCCAGCTGTGCTCCGAAGGCGGCTTCGCTCCGAGCTGCGTGTAGCTTCGTGGTGCCTCCTCTTCTCACGGGATCCACGCTGAGATTTGGAGAACACCAAGCGCTTTCAAGAGTACTTTCTCTGCAAATGCAGGAGAAAAAATTCTGTGTCTTCAGGGCCTGGCACGAACTGGCAGCGCAGAAGTGGGGAGGGTGGGCCGAGAAGGAAGGAGAAAGGCAGAGAGGTGACGGCCCGACCTGCCCTCCGCCTGGATGTACAGGGGCCCTGGTTCCG